>JASVEL010004664.1:0-97918 GCA_032618575.1 Nicotiana noctiflora
CACTCTTGGGGCAGCCTCTAGAAGACTGACCTCCACCCCTACTAGCCTGAGATGGTGCTGAAGTAGATGGAGCTGAAGAGGAGAGTTGATCCCTCTGCTGAGACCTATCCCTGGAAAGCCGAGGACACTACCTCCTAATGTGGCCAAACTTGCCACACTCAAAACAACTGCCTGGCGCTGGAAGAAGGGGCTGAAGGGAACCCCTCGCCACAGATAAACCCTGGGCCGAAGAAGAAGGTGCTGAACTCTGAGCTGAGAGGGCGCTGAGTGAAGACTGGCCCTACTGAAAACCCTGACGGACACGGCTAGAAGAAGCTCCATTATGCATTGGGTGACCTGACTGAGGAGGTCTAGATGAACGACCTCTGCCTTGATGAAACTGCCCCCGGATGGAGCACCACTAAAACTGCCAGAACCTCGAGGCATGTTGGCCTCCCTCTCCTCTCGCTCATGGCGACAATCCACCTCAATAGAGCATGACATATCAACCACCTGCTCGAAAGATGCTGCCAATACTCTCTCCCTGATACGAATAGAATAGTTGAGGCCATCAATGAACCTCCTAATCATATCCCGATCTGTCGGGATCATCCAAATAGCATGCCTGGCCAACTGAATATACCTCAACTCATACGGAGTCACTGTCATATCACCCTGCACTAGCCACTCAAACTGGCGATGCAGCTCCTCTCTGCAGGACTGTGGCACATACTTCTCTAAAAAGAGAGTGGAAAATTGCTGCCAAGTAAGGGGTGCTGCCCCTGCAGGCCTACGCCTCTCAAACTGCTCCCACCAAATGAATGATGGGCCTGAAAACTGGAATGTAATAAAAGAAACACCATCGGACTCAAGAATCCCTGATATATGCAACATCCTCTAACACTTGTCCAAGAATCCCTAGGCATCCTCGCCCTCGGTACCACTGAATTAAGGCGGCTGAAGTCTGCCAAATCTCTCTAATCGATGATGCTCATCGTCAGGCATCACCAGTACAACATACTTTGGGGCTGGCGCAACTGGCACAACTGGAACAACCGATGCAACTACCGGAGCTGGGACTGCCTCTGGCGTTTGAAGTCCCTACACGACCTGCTCTGGTGTGCGAGCTGCGGGGGTCTGATGACCACCCCCGGTCTAAGATGTCGCTGCTGCAGTAGTAGCTGAAACTACCTGAGCCAACCCAGTACAAACAGAAAATATTAGAGCCAATACCTCCTAAAGTCCAGGAATAATAATAGGCACTGCCGGTGCCTGAGCGGGTGCTGCTGGGGCCTCAACCACTGGGAGTTGATCCTGGATAGGGGCAACAGGTAGGTCTAATGGCACTGCCCCTGCCACTCTGCCACGACCACGACCACGGCCGCGACAACGGCCTCCAGCTAGTGGCAGTGGTGGTCATCCACCTCGTCCTGTAGCACGAGTCTTCGCCATCTGCGAGAGAAAAGAATACAGATGATCAGTTCTCGAAAGAACAAAACCGCACAACAGAGTTAAAGAAATGTGATGTGTTTCCTAAAAGGTCTTTAACCTCCCGAGGATAAATACAGACGTCTCCGTACCGATCTGCGAGACACTACTAATCGGCTCAAGATTCATGAGGCCTGGTAACCTAGGCTATGATACAAACTTTTCATGACCCCAAAACCCGGTCATGATGGCGCCCGACACATTGCTAGGCCAGCCTGACCAATCTCACACAATACCGAGCTACCAGCTCTCACTTTACTTCAAAAACAATATTTAACAATAAAAGAAATACGATAGTTTAGCATAAGTTGCAAAAATAGCACAACACAGTATAACACCTCCCACAGATCTGGAGTCATAAGCCAAGAGCCTCTACCAAGAATATAACTGTGATATTGAGTACAATTGTATCTGACAAAGGTGAAAAAATTCTAAATAACAGAGGATAAAAGGGAAAGTCAGGTCCTGCGGACACTAAGCAGCTACCTCTATAGTCCGGCATGATCTCGGAAGCAGCTGGGGAGTCAGCCATGCTGTGATGTACCTGGATCTGCACACAAGGTGCAGAGAGTAGTGTAAGTACTTCCAACTTAGTGGTAATAAGCACGGATAAAGACATTGAAGGTAAAAATACCCAATAATTCACTAAGCAAAGCTATATAATAACCTTCTTTTACCATTTTTAACAGCATAAGTCTCAGAATAAGCAATAACGGGCTATGCGGTACAACAGGTATATCAAAATGCAATGGAGATGCATGAACATGATCGCTACAGCGTGTAGCCCAATCCATTTGGGTACCCGCACTCATTGTGGGGGTTCAGACTCCGGAGGGGCTCCTACAGCCCAAGCGCAATATCAGTGATATGCTGCGGCGCGCAGCCCGATCCACTACCAATCCAGCTACATGCAATGCAAGCCTCACAGGCACAGAAAATATCATTTTGAAATCTCTTTTCATCAATAATAGTAGAAAATAGTGTTCAGAAATACCAGGGTTTGGAAAACCATTTTAGATAGTATTTAGCTCAGGACTGATATCAGGATAACATGCTATAACCATAGAAGCAATGACAACGATCCTCACAGGATCCAAATAACTGGCTCACAGCCTGAAGATATCCATAACCATCCAAGTAGGAGGTTTACCGGCTCATGTATAGCCAACAACCACACAGTACAATACTACATAGTCGGACTAAGCCATAGTCCCCAATCATAATCGACCTTTCACTCACAGTAGAATACGTGTCTTGCCTCAATACAGCATCACACAGTGATATACCGGTGTTTCGAACCCTCAGGTCATCATCCATACCTATTACTCACCTCGAAACTAGCCAGGAATGTCCTTGCAACGAGAATCGGCCTCCACGGGTGCAGAATCTGATCAAAACCAATAGAAATACATCAAAATAGGCTAAAGGAACATAACCCAATCGAAATAACTCGAATTCACCCAAAAATACGAAGTTGCCAAAACTCGAACCCCGGGCCCGCTTCTTGAAAAATTACGAATGTCATATTTTCAGAATTCTTATTCCGCCACGACTCCATACATATAAAGTTTATTAAAATCGGAACTCATTTGCCCATTCAAATCGTCATTTTCTATTTCCTAGCCTTAGAGCAAAAATCTCCCATTGTTACATCTTAATTCTCCCATTTTCAGAGGTTAAATCCATAATTTACCAATATATTAACATAATTCGAGTCCAAGAGTGCTTACCTGATGATACCCCTCGATTTCCTCCTCAAAATCGCCAAATTCGCCTCTAAGTTCGAAGCCCCAAATGAGTTAATGCTTCTGAAATTCGAACCAACAATGTTCCTTAAACCCCAAACATTTTTCGCTTCTGTGGCTACAGTGCCGCTTCCGTGTGACCGCTTCTGCGGAAATTTTGTCGCTTCTGCGACTCTCATTAAATCACTAGACCGTTTCTGCAGTTCAAGTCTCGCTCTTGCGAGACTGCTTAAGCGGAAACTCTTCCGCCTATGCGAGATTCCCCAATCCGCTAAATTACGCTTCTGTGGACCATTGCCGCTCCTACGAGCTCGCCTCTGCATCAATTCACCCGCTTCTTCGGGATTTTGCTGACCAACCTATGGAATCGCACCTGCGATCATTATTCCGCTTCTGCTGTCTCCATTCCGCAGAAGCGGAAATCACAGCTACAATAAAATACCAGCAGTTCAAACTTCCAAATTTCTTTCGTTTCACCCTCCGAAAACATCCCGAGGCCCCCGGGACCTCAACCAAAAATACAAATCCGCACTAAATAATCACACGAACTTGTTCCAATTATACAAACATACCCTTAAACACATGAATCATCAAATTAAGGCGGATTCAAGCCTAAGTTTCATCCAAAACTTTCGAAACCTACATTCTATCAAAAACCCGACCAAACGATGTCTGAATGACCTAAAAATTTGTAAACATATCCAAAATCACCTAACGAAGCTACTGCAACTGTCGGAATTCCATTCCGACTCCCATTCAAAATCTCACCCATCGACCGAATTTCGCCAAAATTTCAACTTAGCCAACTCATGGCTATTTCTACACCGGACCTCCAAATTCAATTCTGATCGCTCCTCTAAGTCACAAATCACCTTCCGAAGCTAACCGAATCACCAGAATCCATATCCGAGCCCTCTAACCACATAGTCAACTTCAGGTTGACTTTTCAGAAACAAGCTTCACTCAAAAAGGCTATACGCCTTATTTTCAACCAGAATTATTCCAAATTCACCCGATAGACTCTAACATGGATATAAAAACATGAAACACATAAATGAGGTGATAACGGAAAGATAACTCTCGTGACGACGGACCGGATCGTAATATATAGTTTGCTCAACCTTATTACCCATCATGTTTAAGGATTGTGTTAATTACATTTAAGCATACCAAATTACCATTTATATTTCATAATTCAAATTAAGGGTATAATTATGGTTTCATTTATACGAGGCGTGATTTTAGGACCATATTTTCACTTTATATCATTTACCCGCCTCTCTCTACTCCCACCTCCCACACCCCCACGATTTACCTACATTTAATCACCCCCACCCCATGATTTTCCTTCAGTTTTCCTCCCATTATCATTCAATCTCTTCTCACCACAATTACCATCTCTTTCTTCTACACTTAATTACCTTCAGTAGTATCCCAACGATTTTTTCAGAGATTTTTCAATGTGTCTCTGTCCAAAGTGGTTCCTAAAGGATTTGATGGGTTGGTCAAAATCAAGTCTTTGACTTTTATGTTTGATGCATTTTCCAATGCTTCTTTCACAACTTTTGTAGTGATTTGGAAATTGTTGGAGCTGTTGAAATGAATCTTCAATTGAGAAGACAATAAAGTTGATAGTGTATGTGCAATTATAGTTTATTTGTATAAATTTTGTAGATGAAGAACAAATTTTGTTGTCAACATTTTTTTTTTTTGACATAAAATTATAGTTTAATTGTAGTGTAAATATAGTAATTTTGTAGATACTCTTAAAAATAATACAACTTTATAAAATACTTAAACTGATTTGTAGTTTATTTGTAGAAATTTTAACTACAAGATATCTACAAACTGAATACATTAAATTTTAATATCCCAATTCTCATTTCAATTGTAACATAAATGACATTTTCGACATAACTGTAGAAGACTTGTAGAAGTTTTAGTCTTCTCAATCTACAATTTATCTACAATCTATCTACAATTTATCTACATTTCTACAATTTATCTACACTTTATCTACAATTTCTGGAAATATGTCTTCTTCTTCTTCGACGAGTTCCAATGTGAAATTATATCAAAAACAAGTCTAATCTTCACCGAAACCCCTCAAAATTGAGATATAAACTCCTAAACATATTACGAATTATTTACAACATCACCCAACCCAAACAAATAATGATTTTTGAAAACCCAAATTTGAATTCAAAGCTTTCAAGCTTTTTAATGGCTATCAATGGTGGAAAATATATAGAAGAACAGATTTTTTCAACTTTATCTCTTTCCATTTCAAATTTCGTATTTATTATTAACATAATCACACGCAAATTTGTGACTTCATTTTAACGCGTTTTTAATGGTAAAATCTACCTATTTTGAATTGATATATAATTTGTAGTAAAAGTGTGGACAATATGAGTAAATAATAAATTATGAACTTTTTTGATAATAAGGTATAATTTATGTCATAGATAGGTAAAAATCTCGTAAAGAAAGCCATTTTAAAATTCGATAGCCTGCAAGTAGGAACAGAATATAGCGTCTAAAGTCTAAACTTTTCAAACAAGATTGCCTCTTTAAGTATTTTATTCCCAAAGTTCCAAGTGTTTGGCCAAGAAGAAGAAAAAAATATTTTTGAGTAGAAGCAGAAACGAAAAAAGTAATTTCTTTTTAAGAAAAATACACTTAGAAGTACTTTGGCCAAACACATATTGATGCTTAGAAGTGCTTTTAGAATTAATTAGTCAAACACAAATTACTTTTCACCAACAGTACTAACACTTTCTAAAACTGGCTTTTCCAGTTAGGCCAAACAGGGTATAAGAACTCAGCATTAAAAATAACTGTGCCAAGCATTAAAACATGCAACAATACAACATCTGATGCAACCTAACTAATAAACCATCTGAAAAAAGAGCACAAGCAAATTAATTTATCTGCTTTCCTAGTGTAAGCTAAATTACTTATCACCAACATGAGGTGAAGCTAGACTCTAAGCATAAGTAACAGTTTGTATTTGAAGACATGATTCTTCAGGGATTTGTACGAAGCATTCCGCGAGTAGTACCCATTGCATCTCAACTGAGTTTCACCAAAACATCATAGCCATTCTCTGACAGAGAGGTAAACCAATTTAGTCTATGAATTCTCCATGCCATATTCCTATTGAACCAGAAGCAAATCAGTCGTATCAACAATTAACATCCTTGTTAATTACAGTTTCCATTTCCACAACTAGGCTACGCCATTATCCCATACATCACAGTAACCAAATCCAAAGACATAATTTCCGAAGCTAATTACTTATCACCAACATGAGGTGTAGCTAGGGTCTCAACATAAGTAAGTGCTTGTACTTGAAGACAATGACCTGATGAATGAATATCCAGGGATTTGTATGAAGCGTTCCTCGAGTCGTACAAACTTATATTTGTGCCAAGTTTCACTAGAACCTCGTCACCATTCTCTGACACAATCAAAGGAGTGATATAACCCATACGACCAAAGGGTGACGAGAGAGAAACCAACTTAGTCCATGACTTCTCCACACTATACTCCTTCATCACCCACAAATCAGTCTTATCCGGATAATAGTTGCAACAGGCAACTAAACGTCCACCTAAAACACTTAACATCCAACTGAAGTCTCCATTTCCATTTCCATTTCCACAGCCAGGCAAGGCCATTACTCCATACGTCTCAGTAGCCAAATCAAAAGTCATAATCTCCGAAGAAGCACCTGAATCTCGACACTGGCTTATCTCCCAGTGAAGAGCTCCATTTGCAAATACCCCCGATTGTGCATTTACATAACCACTATTAAACCCCTCAATCATTGTCCAAGAATTTGTCTTTGAGCTATAAATCTTGACCATATTCTCATATTTCCCCTCATCCTTAGGAAAACTAAAGATCTTAACAACCTTATAATCATCATTACTACCATCATAACCAAACCCATATCTAACATAATAACTTACACCACCCTGAACAAATGAATCTTGAAATTCTTTGTATTTGCCGGTTGATGGGTTCCACAAAATCATTTTTAATGACACTGCTGTTAAACATAATAATCCATTACAAGAACCCACAAATTTCACAGATCCAATAGGGGCTTTCATAGTATAACCAAGATTAGCAACATTCATTGAAGAATTTTGTTCACACACTACAGAGTAAATAGAGCTCATTTTACCCACTAAACCTGATACTGAAGCTACTATAGCAAGTCTAAGATTCACATTTCTGTAACCTTGAACAGAAAATTTGATCTGGGCGTTTATAAAATGTGGACTTGAAAGTAAAGAAAACCAAGATTTTGAAACACACCTTAAGTTTAACAGGGATTTTACTGGCAACCTTATGAGAATTTCAATGATAATTTCATCTGGAAGGCATGAAAGTTGCAATAAATCTTGGGAATATTTTGTGGGTTTTTTTCCAGATATTTGAATTATTATTGGCTTTTGATTTTCCATTGAAGCAAAGCTCTTTCTAGATAGGGATGTGGAGGAGGTGAGAAGAAAGATATGATTGAAGTCTTTGGATAGCTGACTTTGGGGTTTTCTCCAATTTTTTGGGTGAAGGTTATATGACAAGTTGCAATGGAAGTCCTTATAATAAAGTCTAAATTAATTTCAGCCAGAAAGTTTTAGTGGTCCCAACTGTAAACATAAGGGTGGAGAACCGAAATAATGTTCAAAAACACAAAAAATACCAAAATAAACCAAAAAAAAAAAAATACATAATTAACCATTTCGCAGTATAAAACTGCGAAATGTACAAACGTCCGTTTGTACATTTCGCAGTTTTATACTGCGAAATGTATTAAAAATTTTTTTTTTTTTAGAAAAATAGGCCGTTACAGTTAATGAATAAAAAAATTTTTTTTTTTAAGTTTTATACTGCGAAATGCAATTCGCAGTTTTGTACTGCGAATTGCATTTCGCAGTATAAAACTGCGAAATGCCTACTCTTGCTATATCCGCCCGCCCCTTCCTTCCTCTCCTCCACTCTCAAACTTCAAATTTTTTCAAATTCCCCTCGGCCCCCCCTCAAATTCCCTTCAAATTTTTGCCAAAATTTTGATTTCGAAGTCCCACCCGTCCCCTTCAAGTGCAATATAAGTGGGGCCCACCCGAAGATACTGTTGGACACGAATTCGGTAACAAAATTTCAGTTTTACAACTTTAATTTGAGGTATTTGAATAAATTTTATTTTATAATTTATTAGAAAATATGTTAATGTTGGTATATTTATTGTTTTAGTATTACATTAATATGTTATTGTATATCATGTTAGCGTAGAGCTTGTTAGCGTAGAGCCTGTTAGCGTAGAGCCTGTTAGCGTAGAGCCTGTTAGCGTAGAGCCTTGTAGCGTAGAGTCTTATTTAATTTTAGCGTAGTCTTTTAGTATGAAAATATTAAAATTGAGATTTAGAATAATTAATCATTAATATGTGGTCCCGGGCCTCAAAAATCAAGCCCGGAACCTTTAAACAACCGTTATATGAAATTATACGTAATTTAATTAATTAAGTTAACAAAATTATGAAAATATTAAAATTGAGATTTATAATAATTAATCATTAATATGTGGTCCCGGGCCTCAAAAATCAAGCCCGGAACCTTTAAACAACCGTTATATGAAATTATACGTAATTTAATTAATTAAGTTAACAAAATTATGAAAATATTAAAATTGAGATTTAGAATAATTAATCATTAATATGTGGTCCCGGCCTCAAAAATCAAGCCTGGAACCTTTAAACAACCGTTATATTAAATTATACGTAATTTAATTAATTAAGTTAACAAAATTATGAAAATATTAAAATTGAGATTTATAATAATTAATCATTAATATGTGGTCCCGGGCCTCAAAAATCAAGCCTGGAACCTTTAAACAACCGTTATATTAAATTATACGTAATTTAATTAATTAAGTTAACAAAATTATGAAAATATTAAAATTGAGATTTATAATAATTAATCATTAATATGTGGTCCCGGGCCTCAAAAATCAAGCCTGGAACCTTTAAACAACCGTTATATGAAATTATACGTAATTTAATTAATTAAGTTAACAAAATTATGAAAATATTAAAATTGAGATTTAGAATAATTAATCATTAATATGTGGTCCCGGGCCTCAAAAATCAAGCCTGGAACCTTTAAACAACCGTTATATTAAATTATACGTAATTTAATTAATTAAGTTAACAAAATTATGAAAATATTAAAATTGAGATTTATAATAATTAATCATTAATATGTGGTCCCGGGCCTCAAAAATCAAGCCTGGAACCTTTAAACAACCGTTATATTAAATTATACGTAATTTAATTAATTAAGTTAACAAAATTATGAAAATATTAAAATTGAGATTTATAATAATTAATCATTAATATGTGGTCCCGGGCCTCAAAAATCAAGCCTGGAACCTTTAAACAACCGTTATATTAAATTATACGTAATTTAATTAATTAAGTTAACAAAATTATGAAAATATTAAAATTGAGATTTATAATAATTAATCATTAATATGTGGTCCCGGGCCTCAAAAATCAAGCCTGGAACCTTTAAAAACCCGTTATATTAAATTATACATAATTTAATTAATAAAGTTAACAAAATTATGAAAATATTAAAATTGAGATTTATAATAATTAATCATTAATATGTGGTCCCGGGCCTCAAAAATCAAGCCTGGAACCTTTAAACAACCGTTATATTAAATTATACGTAATTTAATTAATTAAGTTAACAAAATTATGAAAATATAAAATTTTTCTATGTAATAATTAATTTTTCTTATTTATAGTACACGACATGGCATCTCGTCAACCTGCACACCCTGGACCTTTGGCAGCAGGATTATTAGTACTGCAGGGTGACCATAGGTCATCGTTTATTTGGGAGGGCCAGCTAGCTCTTCAGACTATACGCCCCAGGAGGCCGGACGATCCGTGGGAGTTTTTGGCGCAGCATCCCTTTCATCCACGAGTTGTACACCTTCTAGAGCAGACCGGCTTGTACAGCATATTTGAGCTGGGACGGATGCAGCTTGACTGGTCGCTCATCACAGCGTTGATAGAGCGGTGGCGACCAGAGACGCATACATTTCACCTGCCTACTGGAGAGGCTACGATCACTCTCCAGGATGTGCAGGTGTTGTATGGATTGCGCATTGAGGGCCGCGCATTGACACTGCCCCAGGAGTGGAGACGTATGACCCGCGCACAACTGGCGGATGCGATGGCACGGATGACAGGTTTGCACCCGGAGGGCAACGTTGGTGGTAGTGGTCTCCAGATATCCGTCATTAGAGATTTCATGGCGGAGTTGCATCCACAGTTCACGCAGGAGACAGAGGAGCTGTGGATTATCCGTTTCACTCGGATGGCATTACTCATGCTATTTGGGTGTGTCTTGTTTCCCAACACGTCGGGAAACAAGATATCGATGCGGTTTCTCCAGCCTCTAGAGGATATGGAGCAGGTGCATCAGTACAGTTGGGCAGCTGCTGTTCTGGCGTATCTCTACAGGAGCATGTGCCGGGCTAGCATCGGTGCAGCTATTGATATTGGTGGTTTTTTGCCACTACTGCAGGTGAAAAATACTTTCAAAATTAATTAAGCACAAATTATATATTTTAAAATGACTGATAATTTACATCAATATTTTTTGTTAGGTTTGGGCGTGGCAACGTATCATGCCACTACAGCCACCTCTGCCGGCACAGGACTATCCGCCCCTCCCGCTAGCTGCGAGATGGATTCTCCGGCGGGGGAATTACCGAGGAGTGGATGTGCACCACAATCTCCCCCTTATTAGGGATCAGTTGGATATGTTGCATACTGGACAGGTAAACATTTACATAAAGTTGGTTGTTTTAAATGTAGTTGTACCTTGCATACTAATTTATTGTTATTTGTTGTAGTTCATCTAGATGCCGTACACTGATGAGCTACTTGCGCACCTACCTGCTATTTGCTCGGCAGACCGGCTCATATGGAGCAGCTCCGTCCCATTGATATTCTGGGAATTTGTTGAGTATCATGCGACGGAGCGTGTGCTTCGTCAGTTTGGTCGTCATCAGCCGGTACCGAGTGATCCCTCCTGGGACCCTACTCATTATCAGTGTGACGACCGTCACAACACGAGCCGGGATTACGCAGCGTGGCTGCGTGACCAGGTAGTCCATTGGGAGGAGCGAGCTCAGCGCATCCCGCCACCGCCGACACCGTACCAGGAGGCTAGTATTGCGATTTATGAGGCCTGGTACAGACGTCACACCCGGAAGTATGTCGGGAACCCCATCCACATGGTTGACGGCCGGTACAGACCGTATGCCGGACGACACGAGTCACTGGTATGTTATTTTGACTTATTAATATCATATAATTATGGCATAGAGTAATTTACTTACTAATTGACTTATTTCACAGGTTAGTTGGTTTCACCGGGTCTACCAGGCTAGTGTCGATACCCAGCAGTCTGAAGACAACCCTGGACTGGTTGACTTTGCACAGATGGTTGCCCAGATGTGTCGTATGGGACTGGAAGAGGCGAGGGAGGGCAATAGGTTAGATGATGAGCCCGATTATATGGATGCAGACGCGTACCAGAGGGGTAGGCCAGTCCCCCGTGCAGGGGCTAGGGCTCGCAAGGGACGACGACGACGTGCACGGCGAGGGGGTGTTGAGGAGCCGGTCGACCCACCTGCAGGGTTTGGAGCTGGGGGGTTTGGAGATGAGCAGGAGGGTTATGTGCCTCATCCAGCTGACCCTTCCAGCAGCATGCAGCGGGGTTTTATGACCTATCCAGCTGACCCTTCCAGCAGCATGCAGCGGGGTTTTATGACGCATCCAGCTGACCCTTCCAGCAGCATGCCCTCATACGACCCTGGCAGCAGTATGCCCTCATACGACCTTCAGTTGTCATTGCCAGCGACACGGATGACCCCATCCGGACCATTGCAGATTATGGGTACCTTTGACGGGGATGTACATGAGTACTTCGCTGGCACATCTACTGCAGCTGAGCATCGGCCGACCCGTGACGTGGATGGCGGTCGTAGGTTGAGTTATACATCGTCCCCTGCATTTGATGCGGTATGTTTGTATTACTTTTGTTTTTCAATTCTACATTATTTTACTTTCGATGCAATAAATTCATTACATCTGTTTTTATGCAGTCTTCATCTCAGACCATGTTTGACCATACTACATGCGATGATGAGCTGACCATCGATGAATATACGCAGGACCTCGACGAGACCATTGTGAGAGAAATAATTTGTTAACCATAATAATTTAAATACCTCTCATATTTTATCTAACATTACTTATTTTTTATAGGTTGGTGCCGGCCCAACGGCCTATTCCTCCGACCCTGCAAGTTGTGTTGTAGATGCCGCTGCACATCCTCCCATAAAAAGGCGGCTTGACGATGATGATCCAGATAGTGTGCCAGACCGACAGGGGATGCGGCTTAGGCCAGCAGCAAATTTGAGGCACAAAGCATGCGGCACTCATTGATTTCATTATGTATATACACTTGTGTAAATAATATTTATTCTGAATAAATAAATATTTTTTGATTTCATTAATGTATACATACAAACATAGCATTAATAGTAGAAACAACACTTCCAATTCAAATATAACTAAAGCAATAAATAGAACAATGAGCCAAATATCTATAAACAACACTTCCAATTCAAATATAACTAAAGCAATAAATAGAACAATGAGCCAAATATCTATATATAAAATAGAACACAAACATAACATTCCAATAAAACTTACAACATAATATTCCCATAAAACTTAAAATTGTTCAATACAAACACAAACATACTATTACAGTTAAAATGAAATGACACTTAAACGAGACTAAAATCAAGTAGACGTTCTAGCCACTTAAATTGTTTCGTCTACGAGCTTCCATTTATTCTGCGTTCTAGCCACTTAAATTGTTCTAGCAGTCGTTCTTGTTCGTCTTCTAACTCTTTTACTCTCGCCTTAAGCTCCGCAATTTCCTGTTTATTTTTTTGGTTTTCTCCCATAGCTGATGCCAATTTCCATTTTGCTCTTAGTTTTTTGTTTTTTTCTTCCCTCACCTCGTCCCTGAGTTGTATCCTTCTTATATTGCTATTGTAGTTGCTTTCTGCTTGCGCTAACCACATATTATGCAGATTAAGCATTCGTTCTCTGTAGTTTGCTTGGAGACACCGTTCCTCAGCCCATTCATTGAACTCACACATTGGCTCATTCGGATTTTTGTAGCAATCCATCTGGTTCATGCACATCCAGTAGTGGCGTCCAACATCATCACCTTCCCAACATGTTTGTTGCACACATTTTTTTCCACAATAACACACTGGTGTTCCATATTGAGCCATTTAAAATATTGCACAGTAACACACTTTGAAAATATGAAACGTTCGCAAGAAATATTTGCGCTTTGTAAGATTTTAAGCACATGTAATGACGGTAATGAGCCCCGTATTTATAGGCAACATAAACATAAATCGTTATATAATACTACGATTTGCATTTCGTAGTATTAAACTACGAATTACAAAAAAATGCAGCTTTTTCGTAAGAAGTGACAACTTTTTGTAAAGTACGAATTACAAAAAAATGCAGCTTTTTCGTAAGAAGTGACAACTTTACATTTCGTAGTATTGAACTACGAATTACATTTCGTAGTATTGAACTACGAATTACATTTCGTAGTATTGAACTACGAATTACATTTCGTAGTATTGAACTACGAATTACTAGGCACTAAAAATCACATAATTTTAAGGTTTTTTCAAATAAAAGGACAAATTTATATTTGTAGTATTGATCTACGAATTACATGGACGAAATGACATAGATATGACTATTCACATGCTCTTTTCATAACTTCACTTTTCGTATTATTATACACTATTTAAAAGTGCACAATATCACATTAAGAAAATTACAACAACATACGTAATTTGAAGAATAATTTTATTTCAAATGCACAAAAGGTACTACATACATATATTACAACTAATAATACAAAAATAAGGAACTAATGTTATGGTTGATAGTTGGGTACATTGGACGAACTTGCACCTGAAGGACATTTACGGCGGTCATGTCCAGTTTGGGAGCATATGCTACATTTACGTGCATAAACAGACTCACCAACATCCATTTGGTTTGGTATACGTGTTCTCTTTTGTACTCTCAACTTGCGCAAGTACTCCTTGTTACATACCAACTTAAAAGGTTCCGTCGGCCAATAATGCTCAGCACCTAAAGGATGCAACTTCCCACTATACGTGTCTACGTATGCTGCAACACTGTAGTGCCTATCAATGTAGTTTGTTGCCCCATAGCCAACTTGTTGAAAGCACTTCAATGCATGTGGGCACGGCATGTGGTAGATGGTCCATTTCCCACACGAACATAACCTTCTACTTTCATTCACCGTGTGTACATTATTCCCACGGTGTGCACGATTACCTGTCTTAACTTCGAAAACACCTTGTTCATTGTCGTATTGAAGATAAGAATGCCACTGTGCTCGCTTCCTGTACTTTTCGAATCTTTCCATGGGTTTTGGCATAAATTCAACACCTCTATCCAACAATGACGATGCAGCTGCATGCCTTTCAACAAATCTGTCTGCACTCTGTTTGAAAGTCATGCGGACCATGGCAGTGACAGGCAGTCCACGGGCAGATTTCAACAAGCAATTAAATGACTCCGACACATTCGTGGTGAGGGCTCCCCATCGTATGCCACCATCAGCATGCAATGTCCACATTTGAGTGTCATGTTGCATCAACCAACTATAGGCTCGTGGTTCCAACTGCCGGATTGCTTCCATGCACCTATTGAATTTACATAGTTGGTGCTCAGTTGCAGCCATCCACATTAAGTCATGCAACGCCTTGTCAGGAAATCTCTTTTGAAAATTGGCCTTTAGGTGCCTCACACAGTAACGGTGGTATGCATGCGGTGCCTGCCATTCAGCCAAGTGACGTACAGAACTTAAAATACCACCATGGCGATCAGAAATTAGACAAATACCTGAACGCTGTTTCACAACGTGTTGCTTCAAGTGGTTCAAGAATCGCGTCCACGTCTCTTCACTTTCGTTCGCACAAATGGCAAAAGCAAGTGGAAATATTTGGCCATTGGCATCTATAGCAACTGCAATCAAAAGCTTAATATCATACTTTCCATAGACATGAGTACCGTCTATGGAAATTACAAGACGACAATGCACAAAACCATCTATTGCTGGTTTAAATGACCAAAATACATAGTTGAATATAAATTCCGGCCTGCCAGGACTTCGCTCGCGCCTCCATTCAACAATAGTACCGGGGTTAAATTGTTGCAGTGCAGCCATGTACCTGGGAAGATTTGAAAAGGACTTATCCCAGTCGCCATAAATTAGTTCAAAGGCACGTTTGCGACCGAGATATGCCTTTCTTTTACTTATAGTACAACCATACTCCTCGTGGACAGCTGTAATACACTCTTTAATCTTAAATCTAATAGACACTTCCAAAAATGGAACCAAGACAAGAGAAATCAAGTCAACATCCAGGTTGAAGTGGTTCTCATTGAATGTGTCCATTTCACATCTATGATCGCTAATAAATTTACCAATTTTCCACAAACCAGATTTTTTCTTTGTAGCACGAAGCATCCAATGACAGCCCAAGAACCACCGGCGACATACAACCTTGTATTTATCCCTAGTTGACTCATTTATCGTCATCTCACGAGACTCCCTTATGGTATAGATTTTTACAGCCCTAACTAGGCGCGCTTTGTCAGGGAAATACATGCCTTTTGTAACAACACCTGGTCTACATTCATCCCACATCTTCGATTGTAATTCATCATAATCCCTTGTCAATGCATCAACATTAGGCATGGCAGGCAAATTATCCAGGTATGGAATATTTCTCTCATGAAAAGGCACGTGGGATTCATACACTCTTCGACAGACCGGGGGAGGAGGAGGAACATGCTCCCTAGTCAAATCAGGCTCCACATTCACTTCCTCCTCCTCATCGTCATCCTCCACATCATCACCCTCCTCACGGAAGGGTGTCTCATCACCAGACTCATCCGCATTGTTATCGTAATCACTATCATCCTCCTGACTCTGCGCATCTGCTAAGTCACGAGTAAAAACATCGTGTACGGGCAACTTTGTTAGTCCAGGAGCTTCTAGAAGCTCGTTTTCACTGCATATAACCAACAAAAATTTAAGTATCCTAATAGTATTTTCTTGAAATTTAAATGTACATATCACTACATCACTATACTTACAACTCGTATTGTCTTGAAGTCTCATGCTGGCTTTCTTGAGGTTGCTGATAACTACCAAAGGGACCACCGTGCTCCAATACTGCAGATTTTTGCAAATTCCAACTAGGGACGTGGTCATAATTTGTCAAATTCAATTCCGGACGATACACCCTATGAAAATTACAACTATAAATACAAATCCAAATAAAACATAAAGAAAAAGATTTCACTAAATTTAAGTTTACCGGTCGTCTTCTTCATTATACGAAGTAGTAACATTATTTTCTGGCTCCTCATTCGCCCGTGGTGACAAATTCAAATCAAGAGAACCTCTTCCATCTCCAACCTTGTCCGCCTAATGCTCCTCCAAAATAACCATCCGATGAATGTGGGTTATCACTTATACGCACTCCCTCATTACTACTAAGGTCTTCAACCTTGACATACATTTCTAATAATTTTATTACAATGTATTCTCTATATTCGTCCGGAACCCGCAAAAAATCTCTAAGACTTTCATCATCGTCAATGTTAAACTCCGAATAATAAGCAAACCCATGCGGAGTCACTGAATAAGGAAATCTTCCGGTTACTTTAATGCTAACCGAACGCCTCCGCTCACTCATTTTTTTACGTAACAACGATACCAAAGTATTGTATTGCATATTAAGCGGCAATTTAACATGACACCGTGGAGGAGAGCTATACCTCACTGAGTTATTATCCACAATAACCTCACCCCCCCAATACAATGAAACCCTCATTTTGGCAACTTGAGACATTATAAATAATGGATTGATAAGGAGAAGAGAGAAAAACCGAATTTGTGTTGATATAGTTTTGACGAAGTTCAGTCGTCTATAAATAAGAAAATTTTGAGAATCAAATTCGCACTACAAAACTACGAATTATGATTTTTAATTAAAAAGTGGGCCCATTTGCAACCTATTTCGCAGTATTGTACTGCGAAATAGCCTATTTCACAGTACAATACTGCGAAATAGGCCACTCTTGAAAACACGGCCATTTTTTTAAAAAAAAAAATAAAAAATCCTATTTCGCAGTATAAAACTGCGAATTGCACTAACGGCCGTTAGTGCAATTCGCAGTTTTATACTGCGAAATAGGTAATTGTGTATTTTTTTTTTTTTGGTTTATTTTGGTATTTTTTGTTGTTTTGAACATTATTTCAGTTCCGGACTCGTAAACATAACACTCGAGGTGGCAAGAAATTTTATACCAAGTTTTATGAAAATCGTGCCGGTTTGCTCTAAAGCGGTCATACTATATTAAAAGTCCGAAAATACTATTAACATGATATATATGATATATTTGGCTTGGCTAAGTCGCTACAAGATTTCAACCACTTATATATAAACCTCAATATTTTTAGCTATTAATATGATATTTTATTCGCACACCCAACAAGTAATAAATATACACTCTGCTTATTTCACAATTTTCGGTTTTATGATTCGTAACAAATATTCTTTTAATTATATAATATTTCTTACAGGAATTTAATTAATTATTATAGTAGATCAATAATAATAAAACAGAAAATCTGGATGGAATCATATTCAAATTTTAATTGGTTATATAGATCATTTCCTCCCTATAATCAATATAAAGTAAAACATGAAACTCCAACTTTGTTTGTTTCTTGAAAGTAATGTGACAACAACCCCCTAACTACTTTAGTCCATACATATTTATTAAAATTTTTTATGGTTGTTGAAATGTATGAAATATATATATATATATATATAATAGAAAAGATGACTTGACACTTTTTGTTTGCTAAGGATTCTATTTATTTATTTTCTCCTTTTATTGACTTTTTCTCTACTTTTTTATTTATTAAATAATAAGAATAAATGTTGTTGTAGTTATAAAGTGACCATCCAAAGGGTCGTTACCGGATTTCTCTCTTTTTTCGCGCTTCTGTGGCCTTGAAAATCACACTTGCAGTTGCCTCGATTTACGTACACAGTCCGAGCGCGTAGCCGAAAAGCTTTTATATTGAAATATGTGAAATCTGTGAAAACATTAAAGAATTTTGATATGAATATGGTTAAAGTTGACTTCGATCAATATTTTTGATAAACGTATCCATGATTTGACGGTCCCGGAGGGTCTGTAGAAAAATATGGACCACGGACATGTGCCCGGAGTCAAAATCCGAGATCTAGAACCCGAGTAAAAGAATTTTTTCTATTAAATTAATTTCTGAAATAAATTAAGAAAAATAGAAATAAAAATTGATTAAAAGACTATGGTATCGGACTCTTATTTTGGTTCCGATACCCGGTACATGCCTTAAATATGTGTTCAGCACTTTCTGTGAAGTTTGGTCGATATCGGACGTCGTTTGACGTGTTTCGGACTATAAGTTCCAAATTCGAAAGTTTATGAAACTTAGAAGAAAATTATGGGTTTTGAGGCTTGATTCTATGTATATGATGTTATTTTGGTGATTTGATCGCGCAAGTAAGTCTGTAGGATATTTTTGAGGTTATGTGCATATTTGGTTTGGAGCCCCGAGAGCTTGGGTGAGATTTGGATAGGCATCAGAGTGTTTTTTTTCCTATTTTAAAAGACCTGGTGTCCTTCAGTTCTGCAAGCTTCGCAATTGCAAAGCCAGCCTCGCAAAAGCGAACTCGCAATTGCGAGCTTTCCATCGCAAATGCAATCCTCCACCTGGGCAGTAGCCTTCGCAAATGCGAAGGATCCCATCGCAACTGCGTCAGCCCTTACTTCGCAAAAGTGACCTATTGTTCGTAAATTCAAACCCTCCCCTTCCAGCCTTAGTTCGCAAATGCAAACTAGAACCTCGCATTTCCCAAGCATGTCCTGTTCGCAAATGCAAACTTATGTTCGCAATTCCCATATCTGCAACCTGCAATTTTCATACTTAGACGATTTTTAAGCCTCATTTTTCATATCTCTCGAATCCAACCACTTATTGGCGATTTTTCAAGAACTCTTCCTTCTCCAATCCAATTGTAAGTTGATTTTTACTTAATTTCTCCAATCTTTAACATCATTTATCATATTTTCATCTTAAAATCAAGGTTTTACATGGGCAAAAATAGAGATTTTGGGTAGAACCTAGGTTTTCTTAAAATTGGGGATTTAGACCTTAATTTGAGGTCCGATTTCAAAACAAATCATAGATATGAACTCGTGGGTAAATGGGTAACCGGGTTTTGGTTTGAATTTTGGGTTTTGACCACGTGGGCCCTGGGATATTTTGGGAATTTTTGAGTAAAACTTTGGGAAATTCATTTTTCATGCATTCAAGTTGATTCAATTAGCATTTGTTGGTACGTTCAAGTAATTTGTGACTAGATTCAAGCGGTTTTGTGGTGAATTCAAGGGGTAAAGCTATACTAGAGGCTTAAGTGGATTTTTGGAATATTTGAGGTAAGTGTTTGATCTAACTTTGAGTTGAGAGAATATGACTAGAGTGTTATATATGCATGGTGATAAGTATCTATACACCTGTGTCTAGCATGACCGTGGGTTTTTCTGCTTTTGCTAATGTAAAAAGTTGAGGATAAATTGTGAAATTATGGATCCTTTGGAGCGTTGGCTCGAACGATAAAATACTATTGAGTAAGAAATGAAAGAATTGGTAAAGATGTGATTAAATTGTCGGGATAACTTGAGTATATTGATTATCTTCCTTGCCGGATTTAGTTGGTTAATTGTGTTTTTCCCTTGCGGGGACATTTCTTGTTATTATTTATTTTCCTCGCCCGTTTGGTTGTGATTGTTGTTTGGTTAAGGAAGAGTGATAACGCACGAAGGGTTATTCCCTGCCAATGTTGAATATAATTTTCACAAAGGGTCCTTCCGTGCCATTTTTATTATTTATGCACGAAGGGACATTTTGTGCTCCGTTTTGATTATATTTGCATGAAGGACCACTCCGTGCCATTTTGCAATGACCATAAATAAAGCACAGGATCAAATATTAGATTTTGTTGGTATTTATTTACGCGAGCCTGTTTTTTCACATGGTCAACTCTATGTCACATTATCGAGAGCTAAAATTTCAAAGTGTATTAGATTGTTGATTCGACCACCTACATCAGATAATCATGATGATCATTCTACATATAACGTAGTTTATGATGAAGTTATTCGAAAAGCATTTTCATCAATTCACTAACATATTAGAAAGGTAACATGCTTATGACTTACAAAACAAAGATATTACTCTTAACTCTACACTATAGATTTGATGTAAACGATCGACGACATTTTGAAGTACAATACAGGTATTTACTATCTCTGCCTTTGTATTTTATTTTGAATGTTCATAAAATTTTATGAGTACTTTCTAAGAAATTTCTCTTTCCTTTATATAAAATGATTTGATGATATTGGTAGTTTAGAGCACTTAACCTATTTATTATATGTGATGTTGTTTTTGCTATACAACCACATCCAATTGAGAAAGAACTGTTACTATAGGAGCAATTATATTTTCTGGTAAATTATTTGATATTTTATTTTATTTACATTGGTTATGTAGTTTAAGGTGGCTGGTAGATATAAGGCGTAACATGACGTCTTCTCAATTGCTGATTTACATTGAGCAAAATGAACCGGTAATATAATAATTCATGTAGTACCATAGATGTCTTGGAACATATCACCATTGTTTTACATGTTTGATATCCTCTTACATTCACAAAGGCATCCGATAATAAGTTCTTCCGTGCATTTATTGGACAATGTAGTATAGTCCAATTGAAATACATAGCATGCCTTACCATGTGTTCAATTCAATTTATTGTATTTTTTAATATTCTTGGTGTAATTATAAGATGCTCCCAGGATGCAAATATTTTTTGTATATTTTCCTAGCTCTCTACAGCGCTGAGAGAATAGAGATATTTTTTTGTTGTACATATTTGGCACCAACTTGTATACAGAATGAAGTTTACGTTTCCATCTGAAAAGAAAAAAGACAGAAACATACAGTAATGACCTTCAAAGATGAGAAGATGACATGATTAATGAAATGAACCTGCATAATCAGTAGTTTGGTAGGTGTTCTGTAGTAATTAGTGCATACAAAAATTTACCTTCACTTTGCAAGTTTGGACTATTATTCCGTATTCGTATGGATTCTTACATGCTTTAATCTATGACAAATTAAGAACTAGCTTCAGGAGAAGTAGTATTTATTTGACTTTTGATGGTTGATGCATACTTTATAGGATTGTTTTACTAACATAAAATGGTTGTATATTCGACTATCGGACTTCATATTTTACAAGGCTACCTCTGCAATACTAAAATAGTAAACTAAAATCTTAAAAGTTTTTTTTTTAATATTTAAATGCTTAGCAAAGAAAAATACTTCAACTTTCCTTCCATTTTGTCTTCTTGTAGACATTTTGAATTTTAAAACCTTTTTTTTTTTGGGAAAACAACCAATGAATTATTTGGATTATTCTTTTATAAATCTCGTGATGTGGATTTTCTGAACAATCCTAATCATAATTTAGGGGGAAGTATAAGTTTAGCAATTTTTTTTGTTTCAGGATAAGTGTGCAAATCAACCCTGATTTTATATTCTTTATCCATATTTTCTCTTTATGTCTCCTTTGATTACAAAGGTAAACTTTTTATTTACAAACAACAGATATTGTGCTGATACGTAAAACAAACTAGCTAGAGTACATTTGATACTATAACATGCAATACTACTGACTCTCGCTTTACCAGCTTCAAGTACTTTTCAAATTACACAACTGATTTTAAATAAACCATATGTAGAACACCAAGAAATAAACCAACTTGGAACAAAGAGAAGAGATCCACCTTTTAGAACTTCCAAATTTCTACATTCACTTGGCATCATTAGAATTTCGAAAGAAATCCAAGGTGCCGGGCATCTGTTTAAAATACCAAAATTTCATTTTCAAACTTTCTATGTGTCGTCTCTTATACTCTTTTTGCCTAAGACAACAATGATAGAGAAAATCCACTAACTTATTTCGTTACTGCTTTTAAGCTATGGCACGAAGGGAAAGGATGAGGTACATAAGGGAAGTTGGCTATTGTTGTACTTGATTACATTTCCCTAAATTTTTAGAATCTCGGGATTTTCTTGAATTTTTAGAATGTCAGGCTTTCAAGCATGTTAAACAATAAACTTGCATTGGTCTTACAGTCCATGTCATTTGAGACATGAAATTTCATCTTTTTCTGTATTCATTCTACACAAGAGTGCAAATATATGCAGAGCGAATAGTCCCTAATGTTAATGTACAATATCTGCTTATCTGAAAGTTCTGCATATAATTGTGTTTCTCATTTTTTTCTTGGAGCACCTAATTGAGAATAACTGACAATTCTGAAGATTTGTACACGTCTAAATAATGCATTCACTACTTACTTCAAAGCTAAAGAATTATTGATTTATATTTCGTTTTATTTGTTATTTGTCTATGACATGGTTATAAGACAACTGGGTGCAAATGACACTCAAAAGTTAAACTCTGTATATCACTTTATCTGTTAGATGCTCCATTAGCATAAATTGATATATACATATAGGTAATTTGGTGTTTACTTTTTAGTCACATAAAATTTAGCTGCGGTATAGGAAAAAGAATCTCAAGAATGGTCTTGTTGATATTAAATGTGTCACACCTCCCTTTTTACTACCCCACACTACTTAAAAGCGTATAAATACACTTGTAGGGTATACCCCGACGCTCAATTACCCATGACGGATAAAATAACGTAAGGGAAGGAGTTTTTCCAATTAAAGGACAATCGGTTCGGGATTTTATTAGAGATTAATCAGGAGTCGCCACTTGGGAATGACAATGGTGTCCCAAGTCACCGGTTAATCCCGAATCCGAGGAATTTTGACTCTTATAAATGTCTGCGAAGCAGAGATCCGGATAAGGAACTCTGTTAACCCGGGAGAAGGTGTTAGGCACTCCCGGATTCCGTGGTTTTAGCACGGTCGCTCCACTGTCGTTCTTTGACTTTTGTTTGACTTAATTATAAGTTTTAACAACATAATGTGTTTTTATGTTAAAGTATTATTTTTTAAGAATTTGCGGTATCGCGAAATCACGCCTCGAGTCATACCGCAACCAGTACGCCTATGACTTTTGGTATATTTCAGCTTTACCGAGATTTGGATTTGAGTCGCACCAAGTGCACACTCGTTCATAGGAAGGTATATTAAAATCGTGCCTTAAGATAATCTATATCGGCTTTTAACTTTGGGAGAGGCTATGGAATTCGCTATTAGCCTCTCCGGTTCTATTATGTTATTCTATTACTAAATGGGGGCCCCGGTGTTTGTTATTCGGGCGAGGCTCATCCCAATTTTTCATTAAAGGATACTAGTATTTGGCTACGTTTTCTATATTTTGTTCTTTCCTTAATCGTATTCACACAACTCACAGAATTTCTTGGAAAATTTAAACAAAGATCCAACCACGCGATTTTTATTATCAAAAAATATAATGTTTACATTTTTTAGCCAAATGCAATACCTAGTAACAACAAAACGCGTAGAAGAGAACATATCTCTAATGTTTGAAAGGAAATTGCAACAACCAAATAATGACAGAAAAAAAAAAATAGGAATCGAGCACAGCCAAGCGCAAAAGCATCAGCAAAAATTCGACAGACAACGACACCTCCCTAGCTTTTGAGAACCAGAAATTGATTCAAACCCTTCCATTTATATATATTTTTTCGTTCTTGAACAGAATTGTTAAACCACAAAAGAGAAAATCTCAATGCCATTTCAAATTAAATACACGCAGGGAGTGCTCAATTTTACCTTTAAAACACAATAACAGAATAACTGATCATTTTATTGTTTTTACTGCTTAACAGTTCAAGTAATACAAAAACAGTCTATTAGCTCATTACAAGCAAAACTAAAACACTGAATGTATTCAAACAAATCAATACAACTAACATAATTAAAGATGAACAACTGTACTACATATCATCAATTGATTAATGACTACAAATGAGTTCAATACAAATCCCGACCAACTCTTCATTCATAGATTCCAATAGGTGATTCATACAAATAGGCCAAACATCCAACTCAAAGTCAACGAAAATGTACCTGAAATGAGAAGGAAATTGAAGAGAGGATATGAATCAGCAGCAGTATATACAGGATATCAGCAACAAATTCCAGCAGTAACAGTCAAACAGCAGTATGTGAGGGATTCAACAGTGAATAGGACCCAAACAGCTAACCCAGGAAGCAATTTTCAGAGATTCAAAATCATTTCAAAACCCAATTTCACATTAAGACTGTTCTTCACTGATCTATGATGAATCTACCACTGTTTTTTGGATTTTTGAAGATAATTTGAAGGTATAAAAGAAGAAAAGTTGAATCTGAAATATTAATTTCAGATCTGAAAATCAACCAATATTTTTTGGGATTTTTTCTAATGTTCCTATGACTTAAAATGCTAAAAGAGACTCATAAAATCAGAAGGAATCCCCCATTATTAATGCTGAAAATGCCTATTTATAGGCCAAAATCAAAAAATCTGGATTTTATTAAAAACCCATCAATTCTTAGCTTGTTGCACAAGTTAGTGCAATTATTTTATTGAATTCTACACTAAGACCCCTTCTAGAATAGTCTACCATGTTCCATTTTATTGTATTCCCTATTGTGCCCTCACTTGTTAAGGACAACTACTAATTCTACCTTTTTTTATCCCCAAGCTGCCCTTAATGCTCTACATTTATAACAACTTTACCAATTCCTTTTCCAATTATATCCCTACTGCTCTACAACTATTACCCCTTAACTTTTGACCCATTTTCAGTATTGTATTTATTAAGTAGCCCCAATTAAGTGACTATTGCTCAACTAGCCAATTGGCCTCTCAACTACTTAATTTTCAGAATTAATTCGCTAATTAGAATCAAGTTACATCAATAGCCAATCCTAGGTATTCTTACAAACATAGCCGCTTATGATTAATCATCAAATTAATAAGACTCGGGAGACAATTTGATAGATGGTGAGTCCTATTAATCAGAATAATTCATCGCAATTGAATCTATCGAGCAAAACACCTTAGGTGGGTACTAATCATGTGATTCTTACTATCGACTTAACTTGAATCTCAACTAGTCTAAGGGACAACTTTCCTAGTCGAACTAGTCTCTAATTGCAGCTATAACCAATACATCCTATTGAATTGATATTGAACTTACTAAACTTAAACAGAATACCCAAATAACTCCACTAATTGGTAATTGATCAACTTGCATTTCAAAACAGGTTCAAGACTATCAATTAGCAAATTTCAACAATTAACAGATAATCAATCAAATCATACAGGTATCAGAAATTAAGAAGCGAGCCAAGCAAAAAAAAATAGAATTCAAAAAATCAGAAATTAACCAAAACAAAAAACAAAAATCATACCAATTACTAATTTCAGAATGAAACTAAATTATACTAACAATTAGTCAAAGTTTATTAATCCTTAAAGCTATCATATAGAAAAACAAGAACAGTTCAAGTTAATCAATCCGAATGAAAAATATGACAAACAGCGCAGTTCTTTCGATTACAACCTCTGACTTAAAACAAACTTACATGTATAGAACAGAGATTCCAACAATTTAAACAAAAACAGAGAGGAGAAGACTTAGCTTTCTTTTTGCCGATTTTTTCTTTTCTGTTTATCCCGAATTCTTGATTATTCTTTGAACAAACTCCGAGTCTTGAAGATTCGACAGTTTTTCTTTAGCAAATTGAGGCTCAGATGTGTTGTAATGTCAACGACAAGAGAGGCCAACCACGCCATGGCTGCAAAACACCAGTTGCATGTGTGAGAGAGAGGAGAGTCTCAATAACAGGCCGTACCGGGTTGCCACGCCAAGGTAAGGGTCGGGTTATCTCCATTCCCAGATCAGTTAGCCCAGATATTAAAAAAAATCATCATCACTGCCTCTTTAACAAGCTTTCAAAGCGTACGGAAACACACCGATGATCTGAAGGTCGTAGTATAGTTGTGCGTTTACACCAAGATCCAATTGCAAGGCGGCTGCCCAAACAGAGGGTGCAAAAAATGCAAAGAAGCCCAGAAATGGAAGCGTGGTCTCTGATTTTTACCAACTCTTTAAGGGCGGCTGTTGGTTGTTGTTGGGGAGAAGAAGCAGAAGTGGGGTGGAGGTTTTGGGTGGTTTTGATGGTGGCGGCGCAATGGGAGAGGGTGGCGGCGCGGATTAGGGTTCGATATTTACGGAGATTGGCTAGGTTTCGAGGGAGGCTAATGGTGGGGGAGTGATAAGGAGAGGAAGGGGATTGTTTTGATGTAGGCTTCGATCGGAGAAGAGGTTGGCCGCCACCTCATGCGGCGGAACCCTAGGCGGCACGGCAGAGGTGAGGGAGATTGAAGAGAGATGGCTGTGGCTTTGGACAGAAGACAAGGTTTGTGCGTGTGTGTGAATGTGTTTAAGGTTTAGTTAAACTAAAAATGTAATAACAACTCGCAGCCGTCGGATCAAAGATCTTGGACGATCAGGATTCAAGAAAAGGGGGAAAGGATTCCGGGTTTGGGGCTGGGCATCTAGGCGTTGGGCTTGGATTGTTTGGGCTGGGTACCCGTCTGGGCCTGGGGAGTTTGAACCGGCTGGGCTAAGGGATTGGGTATTTAAACTTTGGCCCAACTCTTCTTCATTTATTGCTTTTTCCCTTAATTAACTCTTATATCTATGTATTTTTGTATTTTATTCTACTTTGTAATTATTTGAAGCATTAATTAAAAACTAAACTAATTACCTCTTTTTGACAATTTTCAATTTAAAAGCTAACTAATTTTTTTTGATTTTTCTTTAATTTGTTAGAAAAAGAATTAATTTCCTAAAGATGCAATTTTTGTATTTTCATTTATCACACACAAATAACATGCAAAACAACTAACACAAAATTCACACAAAATTTAAAAGTAATGAAAAATCATTTATTTTAAATTTTATAGGAATAACTCATGTGTAGGGTAAAAATCACGTGCTCACAGCTGCCCCTCTTTGCTCGGGGACACGAAGAGTTTCCGTGCAAAGATAAGTGAGCAACTATGAACGATTTTTACCCGTTCGAGTATTCCATTGTGAAGCATTTTGAAAAGTTTTGACCGCACCTTGCTTCAGAGGTTGCCTACATATCCTCGGCTAAACAGGAATCAGGTCAGTGTAGTTCGGGAAGGTCTGGTAGCTGGGACTACCAAGGACTGTGATCTCACTGCTGTTGTTGTTGTTACTGCTGTCATTGCTGACTGACTCCTTATTACACCAGGGTAAAGATAAAAGGAGCTAGCCTAAGCTACAACCTATGAATTACAAAAATCCTATCTATGTCTTCCAACTTGTCTTTTTGTATTTTCTTGATCTTGTGTCTTGTATTCCTTGCAACGGCATTTTTGTTATTGCCTCCAACTTGTATCTTCGCTCGAATGGCATTCTTGTTGTTGCCTTGACTTGTTCAACTTCCACCGGCATTCTTGTTATTGCCTTGAACTTGTTCAACTTCTTCAATATGAAGCATTCGTCCATTCTCCAGGTGGACCTCTGCTTGTGACAAAATAAACAACCAAGGAAAGATTTTTCTGCCCCAGTATGGTGACTGGGCACATCATGTCCGAATTTTTTTTTTCATCATTTTTTCTTTTCATATATTTTTTTTTTTTTTTAAATGCAGATATGTATGAAATGCAATGCAGAAAAAGTATTCCCGTATTTGAAGGTGGGCACCTAACGTAAATTAAACGTGCAATGCAAAATGCAGAAAAGTATTAGAAGGTGGGCGCCTAACATAAATTAAACGTGCAATGCGATGCAAAAAATATTCCCGTATTTGAAGGTGGGCACCTAACGGAAATTAAACGTGCAATGCGAAATGTATTCCCGTATTAGAAGGTGGGCGCCTAACGGAAATTAAACGTGCAATGCGATGCAAAAAATATTCCCGTATTTGAAGGTGGGCACCTAACGTAAATTAAACGTGCAATGCGATGCAAAAATATTCCCGTATTTGAAGGTGGGCACCTAACGGAAATTAAACGTGCAATGCGATGCGGAAAATATTCCCGTATTAGAAGGTGGGCACCTAACGTAATTTAAACGTGCAATGCGATGCAAAAATATTCCCGTATTTGAAGGTGGGCACCTAACGTAAATTAAACGTGCAATGCAAAACAGAAAAATATTCCCGTATTAGAAGGTGGGCACCTAACGGAATTTAAACGTGCAATGCGTAAATGTATTCCCGTATTAGAAGGTGGGTGCCTAACGTAAATTAAATTGCCATTCCATTCTTCGGACGGGCACCCCGACTTCAACAACAATTTAAAACTTCAACTAAAACTTAAAGTAAAATGCCATTCCATTCTTCGAGCGGGCACCCCGACTTCAACAACAATTTAAAACTTCAACTAAAACTTAAAGTAAAATGCCATTCCATTCTCCAGGCGGGCACCCCGACTTCAACAACAATTTAAAACTTCAACTAAAACTTAAAGTAAAATGCCATTCCATTCTTCGAGCGGGCACCCCGACTTCAACAACAATTTAAAACTTCAACTAAAACTTAAAGTAAAATGCCATTCCATTCTCCAGGCGGGCACCCTGACTTCAACAAAAACTTTAAAAAATAAATTGCCATACCATTCTTCGGGCGGGCACCCCGACTTCAACAACAATTTCGAAAATAAATCGCCATACCATTCTTCGGGCGGGCACCCCTACTTCAACAACAAACTTTAAAAATAAATTGCCATACCATTCTTCGGGCGGGCACCCCGACTTCAACAACAATTTAAAACTTCAACTAAAACTTAAAGTAAAATGCCATTCCATTCTCCAGGCGGGCACCCTGACTTCAACAACAACTTAAAAAATAAATTGCCATACCATTCTTCGGGCAGGCACCCCGACTTCAACAACAATTTCGAAAATAAATCGCCATACCATTCTTCGGGCGGGCACCCCGACTTCAACAACAATTTAAAACTTCCTCTTTTTGGTATTTTCTTTTACCAATTGTCTCTCATCTGTGAATTTCTCCACTTATCGTCAAACTTTCCTCTTTTTTTTGGGTGTTTTCTATTTTTCCACATTGGTCAAATTCGCTTTAAAGTGAATAATGACACTTTGTTCCTGCATGAATCATGAAACAAAATTTATTAGATATAAACTGCTGGCAACTGGCATCTGCCGTCCCTGCCTCTTATTGCTTTCCTCTTTTTTGCTTTTTCTCCTGCTGTGTGGATTTTCAGCTGCCTATCTCTTGCGAACTCTTTTTTTTTTTTTTTTTTTCTCACTTTTTCCATTTTTGTTTTGTTTTCTTTTCCTTTGGCCATGTTTGCCAAACTTCCTTATTTCCTTCCCAACTCTTCCTTTCTCATCCAGTGTTGTTTCAACTTTCATTATCAGGAGCTGGTAGTTAGAACTTATCTGGGTATTTGCTGGCTGATTCCGCCGACCATGCCATGTATTTAAACTCTGACCCAGTTTGCTCCAATCATTATTCCGACTCTGAATTGCCTTTGACCCAAACCGATACTCTTTTTTGTTGCCTTTTCTCTTTTTGATAGTCCTCACGATCGCCCTAAGGTGCCTCGAAAGGTTTTCACCAATAGAACTCTCTCATTTATTCTCTCAACCTCACAATCATCTCACAGTGCCGATTAAGGTTTTCACTGATGAGACTCTCTCATTTTATTTCTCTCAGCCTCACAATCGCCTCACAGTGCCGGCTAAGGTTTTCACTGATGAGACTCTCTCATTTTTATTATTTTTTCCATTTTTCCTTTTTGTATTTTGTTTTCTGTACCACGGGTATTATCCGACGCTTCGCTCCTCCTTCGTTGTATTTGTTATCATTTCAAAATTGATCAGAAGGTCTTTCTTTGGACTGTAACGTGGCTTTTGGGCGGGTTAAGAAAGAAAGATATAAAGGCTCAAAATTTCAACGAGGGTTAAAAATATTTACAACTCTCGGAATTATTAAACATAACTTCTGCCCCAGTTTCAATATGTGGGGAATTTTTTGGATTTTTTTTTCCTTTGTTGTGACTGAACCTCAGAGAGGCTGCCTACGTACCCTTTCGGGATCAAGTCAGACGTAGTTCATCCAACTTCGTAAGTTAGATGGATTTCTTTTGACTTTTTCCCGAATTTCTTTGTCTTTTTTTTTCCTTCTTTTTTTTTCATCACTTTTTTTCATCATTTTTTCATTTTTTTTTCTTTTTTTTTTTTCATTTTTCCATCATTTCCTTTTTCATTCTGGCAATTTCGATCTTATTGCACTAAAAGCGATTCCGAGAGAGGGGTATGAAAGAATTCATTTATTAAGGCTCAAAGGGGTTATCAATGGATAAAGTGTTTGGATAGAGAATAAAACGCCTTCGTCATTTCAATTCCAAAACACATAATTGAAAAGGAATCATACATAGAATCTTTTGACTGCATCTGAATTGATAGCAGTCTCCACGCGCTTTCCTTCAACCTCCGTTAAACACAATGCCCCATTGGACAACACACGTGATACTACAAGTGGTCCCTGCCAATTTGGCGCAAATTTTCCCTTTGTCTCTGCCCAATACAGTAAGATACACATCGCAACCCAAATGAGCCTATGCCCATTGGAAGCTATTGGCTCTATCGGATCAATAACGTCTATGCCCCTGTTTCAAAGCAAAGAGAAATATGTTAGTTTAAATGCGGTGGTTGGTTGTGGCCTTGAACTTCGATGGCGACTGCTTTCCACCCGAGCGCCTTGCCTGTTCACCAACTATCCATTTTCACTTCTTTTTTTTGTTCAAAATCCAACTCTCTTTAGGTATGTATATTGTCCCTTTCTTGACGGATACCACAAACTTCGATCTCGATTCCTTTGATGATTCCACTTGACAACCTTGGGTGTTTCTTGACTGACTCTTAGAAGATATACCCCCTCTCTGTTCGAACCCCGTACTTCCATTTGTTGTATTTCCTCTGAGTTGGCACCTTGCCGACCCTTGTGTCTTGCATGATCCTCATTGCACATGTTGCTCTTGTGGGCTTAAATCACTGGCCTTGTCATTCCCCGACCTACGACAATTGTCATGTTGGCTAAATCCCATCTTGTGCAATTGGAAAGCTTGGTGGCAAATTTTGAAATTATTTCTATACTTCTTATGACCTGACTGACTCGATAAGAAGGAGGGTAAAACAAAGTGTGAAGAATAAAGAGAAAGGAAAATACAATTCCTAACAAGAAACCTACAGACGAATGACCTAACGGGTTTTGAATACCGACTCTAGCGACCTTGACACACACTTTTGGCCTTCTCCGTATAGCAAAGTTGATGTTCAACTCTTGTTGCAAAGTTCTGCTCGTGAAACCGGTCTTCAACACTTCATTTCTTGATCTGATCCTTAGTCGACTTGTAGTGCCCATCGGGTTTTCACCATCAAGCCTCTCTCATTTGCTCTTTCTTTCTCTCGACTCACCGTCGCCTTACGGTGCCCGTGAGGGTTTTCACCGATAAGACTCTCTCATTTTGATTTCTCTCATCGTGGAGTCTCGTGGTGGTTTTCATCATCTTGAATTCTTCATTCTCCTTTGTTCGGACTCGAGTGTTGCCCCTGATGTGATTGACCTTTGTTCGCTTGACTCGGCATTTCTTGAAGATTGATCGGAAGGTCTTCCTTTGGACTGTAATGCAGGCTTTTGGATGGGGTTTAGAAAAAGGATATAAAGGCTCAAAATTATTTCAATGTGGGTTAATGATTACAACTTTCGGAATCTTATTTCTTTAACAAACATAAATTCTGCCCCAGTTTCCTTCTCGGGGGATTTTTTTAGATTTTCAGATTTTTCATTTATTGTGACTGAACCTCAGAGAGGCTGCCTACGTACCCTTTCGGGATCAAGTCAGACGTAGTTCAGACTACGTCCGCATTCATTGTTGCATCTTGACTTCTCCCGATTTTTTCTTTTCTTTTCTTTTCCTTTCTTCTTTTTCTTTTCTTTTTCTCTTCTTTTTTTTTTCTTTTTTTTTTCTTTTCTTCTTTCTTTTTGTTTCTCCATTTGGATTTCTCCGCTCAATCCTCAATTTTTTGTTGTTGATTCCGAAAGAGGGGTATGAAAGAAAATATAATATGGCTCAAAGGGGATGACAATGGACGAAGTGTTTGGGTAGCCGAACAAAATGCCTTTGTCATTCCAATCTTCAAAACCTACCAAGTACAAACTATCTTTCGACCAAATCACATATTTGCCTTCTGTTTTTGACGATTCTTAATGCCATTGGGCAACAATCTCGATACCACGGATGGTTCCTTTAGTCTTGGGGTACTTTTGCCTTTGGTTTTAAACCGATGAAGCATGATGCATTTCCAAGGCATTTCTTTATGTTATGTTTTCCCCTAGTATTCACTTGATTCCGGCTTCACAGTATTCCAATATGTTTTTATTTCTTCCGAGCATCATTACATCTTCAACATTGTTTCATTGACTTTTAAAAACCAGGCTTAGAATTATGTGCATGTCATGTTGCTAAAATCAGTAACTAGAAATGACGGGAGACAAAGAGTTGTATTAAACTGATGGGTTGAAACAACAAGACAAACAACAAAACGAACAAACTGGACTAAAATTACAAACCTAGACAGCACTAAACAAAGCAAAGTAGTAAGATAGAAGGGTTTTGACTTTCAAGACAACGTCCGGATTACAACCCTGAAATAACCCGGGTAACAGAAATGATAACAAAATAAGCCACCAAAAATTCTACTTTGGATAAACCCCAAATGAAGCATATTTCCAATTACCAAGCACAATATCTTTAGCCACTGCCTTCTGCATCAACCATACGGGTGTCGACTATATCCGGATTTTGTACGGCAATGTAGCCTGCATTGATAAGCTCCTGAATTGCCTTTTTTAGCTTCCAACATTTTTCTGTGTCATGCCCCGGGGCGCCCGAGCAATATGCGCACATTTGAGAAAAATCACACCTCTTTGACCGATGATTTGGCATTTTTATCTGAATTGGTTTCAACATGCCCAGTTGCTTTAACTTGTGGAACAAGCTGGCATACGATTCTCCCAAAGGGGTAAGAGACTTTTCTCGTTTTAGTAGCCTCTCATTTTTAAAGGCCTGATTTGGCCTAAAACCTGACCCGTGGGGTTTCTGGTATGCTCGTGGGGAGAAGTAAGGGCCAGGAGAATTACAAGGATATCCATGGGTTCGATATAGAGGGCCTTTAGCAAAGACGACCACTGGACCTTGTCGTTGGGGAGGTTCAACCTGCGGGCTCTGTTTGGGGTCCTGACGAACAACCTCGGAGGGGTAATGTTGGGCAACATGAGTTTCGGGTGGGTGTTTATCGTCGGGAACAGTGGATGTGATTGGAGCGCATTCCTGGGGGAAAATAGATGGATACCGAGTGATGGAGCTATTGGGGTGGCTGGAAAGGCTGCGATAGGCAGGTATATTTGGCATCGGGTTCAGTGTAAGGACAGGGTCCATGAAACTAGGTGGTGGCGGAGGTAGTGATTTTCCATCCATCCACGCCCGATACATTTCATCCACGTGTTGTCTCAACATTTTGACTTCTTCAACTAACATGTGGTTCCGTTCAACCAGCTGTTGTCGGGTGCCGCTACCAACCCACCCAGTCTCGAGATTCTCTGCCATTGTCCTCTGACGTTGTATTATAGGGAAGAGTTATTTTGGAACCACAACCAACCACCTTTCTGAAATTTGACACAACAAAACAAAGCCACCATGTCAGCATTAAGGTATTGCGCTTATTGATTACCTTCTCTTTTTTTTCTACTATTTTCTTTTCTTTTTTTTTCCTTTTTTGTGGTTTTCATTTTTCCCTCTTTTTCTTTTTGTAGTTTTCCATTTTTTTTTTCTTTTGGTTATGGATATGGTCGAATCATATGTGGATTGCCTACGTATCATGACCCCGCATGAATCAGACCGAGCGTAGTTCTTGCAAATTAATGCAAGAAATAAAGAGATGTTTATTTGATTTTTTTTTTCAAGGAAAATTATAGAAGTCGACTCCAACTACAAACTTGTGTAGGAGATTTCTACAAAAATAAGAATATTTTTCGTGTCAATTATGACTATTTTTACAAAATTGGCCACATAATGGCTTAATAGACAAAATGACTATTTTTGCAAAATTTATTTAAGAAAGATAAAACTAAAATTTTCTCTTTTTTTTTTATCCTGTGGCTCATGGGGCATCGTTCGGCATCACCATAAACCAACACAAGACTATTTTTCATAAATTGGCCATGTAATGGCTTATTTAGACAAAATGGCTCATTTTGCAAAATTTTATTTAAGAAGATTCAAAATTTAAAAATTCCTCATCCCTTGGGACCTATGGGGCATCGTTCAGCACCGACACAGGCCAACACAAGACCGAGGAAGTTAAAATGCCAAATGTGGCTATTTATGCAAACACGGGCCATGTAATGGCTTATTTGATAAAGTGAATATTTTTGAAAAGTTGAGCAATGACTCAAACTTAATTTGCGGATACAGCCTTTCAACATTTCCGCGAGGGAGTATTTCAAGGCTGTGTCCAAAATTATTTACAAACGACTCAAAGTGGCTATTCTTGCAAAAACAGCCTTCCGGCGTCTTTTTGAGGGACATTCGGCTTAGTTTAAGCAAGAATAGCATCACCCGACTTATTTATAACAAAATAAAAAATTTGACATTTTTTGGTTATTTTTGCAAAAAGGGTGTGAACCCCGACTTGATTTTGCGGCTATGGCCTTGCAACATTTCCACAAGGAATATTTCAAGGTTGTGCTCGCAAATTATTAAAAAAAAAAATTTTAAAGTGGCTATTTTTTGCAAAAACAGCCTTCCGGCGTCCTTTCGGAACATTCGGCTATTTGCAAAAACGGCATCACTTTGATTTTATTGACAAAATTAAACACACATTTTTTTTTGATTTTTTAAAAGGGGTGGTTGGACCCGATGAGGGTTGCCTACGTATCCCACCTAATGGCGAGAATCAAACCTGCGTAGTTCGGTCAGATTATTTGACCAATTATTTCAAAAAAATGTTCCACCTATTTTTTCAAATTTTCAAATTTTCCATGTACCTATTTTCTACAAATCATTATTTTCCTCTCTCTCTTTTTCCTTTTTCAACAATTTTTCTATCCTCGGGATTTCCGCCGGTCCGCATAACGATCAAGGACAATAAAATGCAACACATAGCATGCTCGGTCTTTTCAATACCGGGTCACCTGTCCCAGACGGACCCAACCCCCGTGTTGAGTCCCCTAAGTCAAATATGATGCAAATAATCGTCCTAGACCTATGTTCAAAATCTTATGGTTTCATGGATTGCTAGACCGTGTACCCGAGCGGACAACTCGAATCGAGGGGGGCTACGTACCGGTGACCCGCGGAGTCAATCGGCTTTGTAACTTATCCGGCCTCTGTTTTCTTAATTTAAGGTGACTTTTAACAGAAAGGGGAGTCTCAACCAGTAAGCACATCCCCGGGGGAGAAGAGAGAAGGGTTTTCGGCACAGTTTTATATATACAGTTCACATAATATCAAAAGCGATAAAGCACATAGCATGTTATTCAAATCTCATAATGAAGTCAAACAAAAAACGCGAACGGCAGTTCTAAGGAGCTCGAGTTCTTAAACCCCGAAATCGAAATTCAGGGTTGGATCCCCAGCAGAGTCGCCAGAGCTGTCACACCTCCCTTTTTACTACCCCACACTACTTAAAAGCGTATAAATACACTTGTAGGGTATACCCCGACGCTCAATTACCCAAGACGGATAAAATAACGTAAGGGAAGGAGTTTTTCCAATTAAAGGACAATCGGTTCGGGATTTTATTAGAGATTAATCATAGTCGCCACTTGGGAATGACAATGGTGTCCCAAGTCACCGGTTAATCCCGAATCCGAGGAATTTTGACTCTTATAAATGTCTGCGAAGCAGAGGTCCGAATAAGGAACTCTGTTAACCCGGGAGAAGGTGTTAGGCACTCCCGGATTCCGTGGTTTTAGCACGGTCGCTCCACTGTCGTTCTTTGACTTTTGTTTGACTTAATTATAAGTTTTAACAACATAATGTGTTTTTATGTTAAAGTATTATTTTTTAAGAATTTGCGGTATCGCGAAATCACGCCTCGAGTCATACCGCAACCAGTACGCCTATGACTTTTGGTATATTTCAGCTTTACCGAGATTTGGATTTGAGTCGCACCAAGTGCACACTCGTTCATAGGAAGGTATATTAAAATCGTGCCTTAAGATAATCTATATCGGCTTTTAACTTTGGGAGAGGCTATGGAATTCGCTATTAGCCTCTCCGGTTCTATTATGTTATTCTATTACTAAATGGGGGCCCCGGTGTTTGTTATTCGGGCGAGGCTCATCCCAATTTTTCATTAAAGGATACTAGTATTTGGCTACGTTTTCTATATTTTGTTCTTTCCTTAATCGTATTCACACAACTCACAGAATTTCTTGGAAAATTTAAACAAAGATCCAACCACGCGATTTTTATTATCAAAAAATATAATGTTTACATTTTTTAGCCAAATGCAATACCTAGTAACAACAAAACGCGTAGAAGAGAACATATCTCTAATGTTTGAAAGGAAATTGCAACAACCAAATAATGACAGAAAACAAAAATAGGAATCGAGCACAGCCAAGCGCAAAAGCATCAGCAAAAATTCGACAGACAACGACACCTCCCTAGCTTTTGAGAACCAGAAATTGATTCAAACCCTTCCATTTATATATATTTTTTCGTTCTTGAACAGAATTGTTAAACCACAAAAGAGAAAATCTCAATGCCATTTCAAATTAAATACACGCAGGGAGTGCTCAATTTTACCTTTAAAACACAATAACAGAATAACTGATCATTTTATTGTTTTTACTGCTTAACAGTTCAAGTAATACAAAAACATTCTATTAGCTCATTACAAGCAAAACTAAAACACTGAATGTATTCAAACAAATCAATACAACTAACATAATTAAAGATGAACAAGTTGTACTACATATCATCAATTGATTAATGACTACAAATGAGTTCAATACAAATCCCGACCAACTCTTCATTCATAGATTCCAATAGGTGATTCATACAAATAGGCCAAACATCCAACTCAAAGTCAACGAAAATGTACCTGAAATGAGAAGGAAATTGAAGAGAGGATATGAATCAGCAGCAGTATATACAGGATATCAGCAACAAATTCCAGCAGTAACAGTCAAACAGCAGTATGTGAGGGATTCAACAGTGAATAGGACCCAAACAGCTAACCCAGGAAGCAATTTTCAGAGATTCAAAATCATTTCAAAACCCAATTTCACATTAAGACTGTTCTTCACTGATCTATGATGAATCTACCACTGTTTTTTGGATTTTTGAAGATAATTTGAAGGTATAAAAGAAGAAAAGTTGAATCTGAAATATTAATTTCAGATCTGAAAATCAACCAATATTTTTTGGGATTTTTTCTAATGTTCCTATGACTTAAAATGCTAAAAGAGACTCATAAAATCAGAAGGAATCCCCCATTATTAATGCTGAATATGCCTATTTATAGGCCAAAATCAAGAAATCTGGATTTTATTAAAAACCCATCAATTCTTAGCTTGTTGCACAAGTTAGTGCAATTATTTTATTGAATTCTACACTAAGACCCCTTCTAGAATAGTCTACCATGTTCCATTTCATTGTATTCCCTATTGTGCCCTCACTTGTTAAGGACAACTACTAATTCTACCTTTTTTTATCCCCAAGCTGCCCTTAATGCTCTACATTTATAACAACTTTACCAATTCCTTTTCCAATTATATCCCTACTGCTCTACAACTATTACCCCTTAACTTTTGACCCATTTTCAGTATTGTATTTATTAAGTAGCCCCAATTAAGTGACTATTGCTCAACTAGCCAATTGGCCTCTCAACTACTTAATTTTCAGAATTAATTCGCTAATTAGAATCAAGTTACATCAATAGCCAATCCTAGGTATTCTTACAAACATAGCCGCTTATGATTAATCATCCAATTAACAAGACTCGGGAGACAATTTGATAGATGGTGAGTCCTATTAATCAGAATAATTCATCGCAATTGAATCTATCGAGCAAAACACCTTAGGTGGGTACTAATCATGTGATTCTTACTATCGACTTAACTTGAATCTCAACTAGTCTAAGGGACAACTTTCCTAGTCGAACTAGTCTCTAATTGCAGCTATAACCAATACATCCTATTGAATTGATATTGAACTTACTAAACTTAAACAGAATACCCAAATAACTCCACTAATTGGTAATTGATCAACTTGCATTTCAAAACAAGGTTCAAGACTATCAATTAGCAAATTTCAACAATTAACAGATAATCAATCAAATCATACAGGTATCAGAAATTAAGAAGCGAGCCAAGCAAAAAAAATAGAATTCAAAAAATCAGAAATTAACCAAAACAAAAAACAAAAATCATACCAATTACTAATTTCAGAATGAAACTAAATTATACTAACAATTAGTCAAAGTTTATTAATCCTTAAAGCTATCATATAGAAAAACAAGAACAGTTCAAGTTAATCAATCCGAATGAAAAATATGACAAACAGCGCAGTTCTTTCGATTACAACCTCTGACTTAAAACAAACTTACATGTATAGAACAGAGATTCCAACAATTTAAACAAAAACAGAGAGGAGAAGACTTAGCTTTCTTTTTGCCGATTTTTTCTTTTCTGTTTATCCCGAATTCTTGATTATTCTTTGAACAAACTCCGAGTCTTGAAGATTCGACAGTTTTTCTTTAGCAAATTGAGGCTCAGATGTGTTGTAATGTCAACGACAAGAGAGGCCAACCACGCCATGGCTGCAAAACACCAGTTGCATGTGTGAGAGATAGGAGAGTCTCAATAACAGGCCGTACCGGGTTGCCACGCCAAGGTAAGGGTCGGGTTATCTCCATTCCCAGATCAGTTAGCCCAGATATTAAAAAAAATCATCATCACTGCCTCTTTAACAAGCTTTCAAAGCGTACGGAAACACACCGATGATCTGAAGGTCGTAGTATAGTTGTGCGTTTACACCAAGATCCAATTGCAAGGCGGCTGCCCAAACAGAGGGTGCAAAAAATGCAAAGAAGCCCAGAAATGGAAGCGTTGTCTCTGATTTTTACCAACTCTTTAAGGGCGGCTGTTGGTTGTTGTTGGGGAGAAGAAGCAGAAGTGGGGTGGAGGTTTTGGGTGGTTTTGATGGTGGCGGCGCAATGAGAGAGGGTGGCGGCGCGGATTAGGGTTCGATATTTACGGAGATTGGCTAGGTTTCGAGGGAGGCTAATGGTGGGGGAGTGATAAGGAGAGGAAGGGGATTGTTTTGATGTAGGTTTCGATCGGAGAAGAGGCCGGCCGCCACCTCATGCGGCGGAACCCTAGGCGGCACGGCAGAGGTGAGGGAGATTGAAGAGAGATGGCTGTGGCTTTGGACAGAAGACAAGGTTTGTGCGTGTGTGTGAATGTGTTTAAGGTTTAGTTAAACTAAAAATGTAATAACAACTCGCAGCCGTCGGATCAAAGATCTTGGACGATCAGGATTCAAGAAAGGGGGGAAAGGATACCGGGTTTGGGGCTGGGCATCTAGGCGTTGGGCTTGGATTGTTTGGGCTGGGTACCCGTCTGGGCCTGGGGAGTTTGAACCGGCTGGGCTAAGGGATTGGGTATTTAAACTTTGGCCCAACTCTTCTTCATTTATTGCTTTTTCCCTTAATTAACTCTTATATCTATGTATTTTTGTATTTTATTCTACTTTGTAATTATTTGAAGCATTAATTAAAAACTAAACTAATTACCTCTTTTTGACAATTTTCAATTTAAAAGCTAACTAATTTTTTTTGATTTTTCTTTAATTTGTTAGAAAAAGAATTAATTTCCTAAAGATGCAACTTTTGTATTTTCATTTATCACACACAAATAACATGCAAAACAACTAACACAAAATTCACACAAAATTTAAAAGTAATGAAAAATCATTTATTTTGAATTTTATAGGAATAACTCATGTGTAGGGTAAAAATCACGTGCTCACAAAATGCACAATCAAATTAAATAGGTTTTCAACTGATCTAGTACCTCCTTAGTATATCGGGTTACCATCGCAAGAATGGTTCAAATCTTCAAGTGCCTACTGAGAAATTGAGGTGTGCACAATTTTCTTGATTAACACTGCCAATGTTGGTTCTTTGTCATATCGTTCTCTTTTAGTTCATTTACTGAAAATCTTTTTTGTTTTATAGGTTCTTAAACAAAGCTTGCATCATTAGAAGCCTAGAAGATATTAAGCCAAATGGAACCTTTGCACGATAGACCAACTCGAGGAGCCAAAGCTCATTAGTATCATGCCGTTGTGGTCGACGGGGATCATGATATCAATAAACCTCAGCCAAAGTTCATTCCCTTTTCTATAAACTCTGTCCATGGACAGACATATAAAGGTATTGAAATTCCAGGTGGCTCATTCGGGATTTTTATGATGATAGCATTAACAATTTGAATTCTTATCTATGACCGCGTCACACTATGTCAAAAATCATTTCTTTAATAGAAAGCCTTCTCAAACTTTTGAATTGTCGAAACATATGATTACTTATGTTTTATTTTTCCGTGACTTGAGAGTTTCTACTTGTGTAAGAACAGTTACTAGATTTGCATGTAAACCATTATACAAATATTCATCTTTAGTGCAATTAATACCATGAGCGTAGATTTGTCATCTTAGTTTTCTTATTTTACTACAGTTTTTCACATAGAGATAGGGTTGTTTCTCTTACAATTTATTGATCTCATCAACTTCATCAGGAACTTTGAGGATATATGCTGAAGCATGGAGGCCGTTTTAAAGATTATTTTTCTACGCGCACGCATATAATCTGTAGTAATCTTCCTGACAGCAAGGTCAAGAATTTGAGGTTAGTTTAAAACCAAGTTCATCAGGTTGTCACTTTTTTATTTTTGTATTTTTCATTTCTTCTTCTAAGATTTGTTTGAATTTGATATAGGTCATTTACCAGGGGACTTCCAATAGTCAAACCACATGGGTGTTGGATTCTGTCGCTGCAGATAAGCTTCTGAATTATATTTCCATGACTTCCTTTTTAATGCATACGAGCAAGTTGACCACTTGTTTATGCATTAGCTGTATTTATCCTACCTTGATTATTTCTCTTTATCCAAAGTTTTTCTTCCAATAACTTACATAAGGAATCAATTATTGTCCCTCAATAGCATAAACCCTACAAAGATCTCTATTTGTTTTGAATTGGCTTATTTGTAGAAACACTAGTTTACTTTTACATTATGATCTTGTGGTGTGACCTTGATATAAAATGATTTGATGATATTGGTAGTTTAGAGCACGTAACCTATTTATTATATGTGATGTTATGTATTCAACCTTCAAGAATATCGACAACTATTATAAAAAATAATATTTTAATAACTCAAAAAGAATGAGTATATCTCAATGTTTATTAACATTGAATGGTTTGCAAACGTTAAAGGTGAGTAATGATTGGAACGGTTTCTTATTTAAAAATTGAATTCTTGATCCGTTTTTGTTTCTTTACGTTTTGGCATTTAAGTCTTTGGTTCAATGTTTCAATTTAATATTTTTTAACGTTTCCTTCTCAGATGGTATTCTTTGGACATTATGTACAGATTGTGCATTTTGCTTTTGGACTATAAATAGGTTTGTGTTATCATTTTCTAAGGTGAAAAAAGATAGTGAAAAACTTTCTTCTTCTTTCTTTTGTGCTGAGTTTTCTTCTTATAAATCTTTGTTATTTCTGCTCCTAGTTATACTAGAAGAGCTTGTTGAATCCTGGGGGATACGCCTAATATTATTCATCTCGGTGTGGGCGAAATATCCTTAAGGACAGTGTCCTTGACACGCCTCAAGCTAAACCTTTTATTCTCCATAATTCATCCAATTTTTACAACAATCTTAAGGATATTTCCACGTAGTTATTATGGAGAATAATGTTGCTAATGTTGTTGTTTTTGGTGGAGATAATTTTAACCGCAAGCAAGATGTCGTTGACAAAGGAAAAGAAATTGCTACTAGAAGCAGCCGTGTGGAGGACAACAACCGTCGGAAAAAATCAAGTAACAGGTATGATAAAAGAAATGGTTATAAGCCCAAAACCAACAATCGACCTAGCCACTATGTTGCTCAATGCCGGAAAAGAGTTGGGAATGACAATCCCACTAAGGCTAAAGTAAATATGACTGAAGCCAAAGTGGATGATATAATTGTTGCGGTTGTTTCCCAAGTGAACCTTGTGGCCAATGTGAAAGATTGGGTGTTAGATTCTGGTGCCACTAGGCACATATGTTCTAACAAAAAAGACTTTGTGTCTTACACCCAAGTTGAGGAGGGAGAAGAAGTTGTCTATCTTGGTGATTCAAGAACTACTCAAGTTCTTGGAAAAGGCAAAGTTCTTCTCAAACTCACATCTGGCAAAACTTTGGCATTGAATGATGTGTTGTATGTTCCTAGTATCCGAGCCAATTTGGTCTCTGTGGGATTATTAGGAAAAGTGGGGGTGAAGGTTGTTTTTGAATCTGATAAGGTCGTGTTGACCAAGAATAATAATTTTGTTGGCAAGGGATATTATAACCATGGTTTGTTTGTACTCAATGTTATCAATGAAAATGCTAGTACTTCTGCTTGCTTGGTTGATTCTTTTAATTTATGGCATGCTAGATTAGGACATGTTAGTTTATCTTATATTAAAAAAATGCATTCTGAAGGTCTTATTTCGAATATTAATTTTTTGAATATTGATAAGTGTGAAGTTTGTGCAGAAGCTAAACAAACTAAGAAATCATGTGCTTCAGTATTTAGAGAATCAGAATTGTTAAGTTTAATACATACCGATTTAGGAGATTTGAAACAAACTACGACTAGAGGAGGGAAAAAAATATTATGTTACTTTTATAGACGATTTTTCTAGATATACAAAAGTTTATTTGTTGAGAAATAAAGATGAAGCTTTTGATAAGTTTTTAATTTATAAAGCTGAAGTAGAAAATCAATTGGATAAGAAAATCAAAAGAGTTAGATCCGATAGAGGTGGGGAATTTATTTTATTGAATGATTATTGTGTGAAAGAAGGAATAATTCACGAGATAACTCCGCCATATTCTCCACAATCAAATGGTGTAGTGGAAAGGAAAAATAGGACTTTAAAGGAAATGATGAATAGCATGCTTGTTAGTTCTGGTGCTCCGGATAATCTTTGGGGTGAAGCCATTTTATCTGCTTGTCATTTACAAAATAGAATTCCTTATAAAAAATTCGGTATAACTCCTTATGAGTTATGGAAAGGGTATCCACCTAATTTGAAATATTTGAAAGTGTGGGGGTGCCTTGCTAAAGTTATGTTGCCTGATCCTAAGAAAAGGAAAATAGGATCTAAAACATCCGATTGTATGTTTATTGGGTATGCTGAAAGTAGTGCAGCATATAGATTTTTAGTAATTAAAAATGATGTACTTGAAAATAATACTATTGTTGAAACAAAAAATGCTGAATTTTTTGAAAATATTTTTCCTTTAAAATTTGAGAAAAATAATGATGCTCCTGTTATTCCAAGTGATAATATTTCACATGTTCCAATTATTCAAAATAATTTTGAAAGTGAGGTTTTACGAAGAAGCAAAAGACAAAGGAAAGAAAAATCTTTTGGTAATGATTTTTATACTTATCTTGTGGATAATGATCCTTTAACATATTGTGAAGCTATTTCTTCTCCTGATGAATCATTTTGGAAAGAAGCTATTGATGTAGAATTAAATTCAATTTTACAAAATAAAACTTGGATTTTAGTTGATTTACCTCCGGGAGCTAAACCCATTGGTTGTAAATGGATTTTTAAGAAGAAGCTTAATCCGGATGGTTCCATTGATAAATACAAAGCTAGACTTGTTGCAAAAGGTTTTACCCAAAAGCAAAATATTGATTATTTTGATACTTATGCTCCTGTAACTAGAATTTCCTCAATTCGTGTTTTACTTGCCTTGGCTTCTATTTATAAACTTTATATTCACCAAATGGATGTTAAAACTGCTATTTTAAATGGTGATTTGGAGGAGGAAATTTACATGGAGCAACCTGAGGGTTGTGTAGTGTCTGGCCAAGAAAATAGAGTATGTAAATTGCTAAAATCTTTGTATGGTCTAAAGCAAGCACCTAAACAGTGGCATGAAAAATTTGATCAAGTATTGATTAATGATGGGTTTTCATCAATTGAAGTAGATAAATGTGTTTATACAAAATGTGTGGATGGTACATGTGTTATTATTTGTCTTTATGTAGATGACATGCTTATTTTTAGTTCTAGCCTTGATTTGGTACATAAAACCAAATTTTTCTTGTCTTCTAATTTTGAGATGAAAGACATGGGAGAAGCTAGTGTCATTTTAGGCATGAAAATTATAAGAGATGGCAATAGTTTGATGTTGACTCAAGAACATTATGTCGAAAGAATTCTTAAAAAATTTGATAATTTTGATGTGGTACCTGTAAGCACTCCTTATGACGCTAGTAGTCAATTAAAAAAGAATAAGGGAGATGTTGTAGATCAAAATAAATATGCTCAAGTTATTGGTAGTCTAATGCATTTGATGAATTTTACTAGACCTGATATTGCATATGCTGTGTGTAGATTGAGTAGATATACTCAAAACCCGAGTCATGATCATTGGAATGCATTAGTAAGAGTAATGAAATATTTGAGAGGTACCATGAACTATGGTATTAAATATAGTGGATTTCCCACTGTACTAGAAGGATACAGTGATGCTAACTGGATCTCTGATTCAGATGAGACAAAATCCACTAGTGGTTATGTGTTCACCCTCGGTGGGGGTGCTGTGGCATGGAAATCAGCTAAACAAACTATAATAGCTAGATCTACCATGGAATTCTGAGTTTGTGGCATTGGAATTAGCTGGCAATGAGGCCGAGTGGTTAAAGAACCTTTTGGCGAGTATTCCGCTTGGAATAAAACCGACGCCTTCTGTGTCGATGCATTGTGATTGCCAAGCTGCAATAGCCATTGCCAAAAATAAATCCTTTAATGGAAAGAGTAGACATATCCGGTTGAGACATAATGTGATAAAGCAGCTGCTGAAAGATGGAATAATTTCCATAGATTATGTGAAGTCAGAAGTGAATTTGGCCGATCCTCTGACTAAACCTTTGGGAAGAAAATTAATATCCGAAACATCGAGGGGAATGGGACTTTTGCCAATTTGAGTTATATCAACTATGATGGTAACCCAACCTATGTGATCTGGAGATCCCATGAAGTAGGTTCATATGGGTAATAACAAGTCATTAGTTGATCAAATATGCACTATTAAATTATATCCCTTCCTATGGTGTCTGTGTATATATAGTGCAAGACTGCAAGGAATGAGAGGTTGAGTTATTAAACTCTTAATCTGTTAATCCATAGCCTTTTGTAGGTGGTGTATTGCTCTGCAGAATTGTCACGACCCGGATTTCCCACCATCGGGGTCATGATGGCGCCTACTAAATAGAAGCTAGGCAAGCCAAATATTAATTACATCTCCATTAATAACCAATTTCTTATTAACAACATAAAATTTACAGCGGAACAATCAAAATTAGCGGAAGACTTAGTCAGATATGATAAAGAAAAATCCAAATCTGATACACTACCCAAGACTGGTGTCACAATACTCACGAACTTCTAAGAATAATACACATAATTGTTTGAAAGAAAGTACAAGTTGTTTATCTCGATTACATGAGATAACAGAATGAAAAGCATAGATAGGAGAGACAACGGGTCCTGCGGACGCCTGCAAGGCTACCTCGTAGTCTCAGTAGTCGGAAAATCCACAAGTCGCTACTGCCGCTGCTGCTGTCCGTAACCTGTATCTGCGCAAAAAGAGCGCAGAGTGTAGTATCAGCACAACCGACCCCATGTGCCGGTAAGTGCCTGGCCTATCCCAGCGAACTAGTGACAAGGCTAAGGCCAGTCACCCACCTAAACCTGTACAGTTGCAATATAGACATATATATACAATACATTTATACCCACCTAAACCTGTACAGTTGCAATATAGATATATATATATATATATATATATATATATAATGCATTTATAAAGAAATACTCTGCTCTGAAATAATATTCAATAACTCAAGATATCCAAAATAATCTTACTTTCATGTCTCAATTTCCTCTTTCATTTCATGTCTCGTGGTAGGCGTACCACCCGCTCCCAACTATCACAAGTAATTATCTCTTGTGGTAGGCGTACCACCCGCTCCCAATTATCAATAATTATATCTCTTGTGGTAGGCGTACCACCCGCTCCCAAATATATCAATAGTTATATCTTGTGGTAGGCGTACCACCCGCTCCCAAATATATCAATAGTTATATCTTGTGGTAGGCGTACCACCCGCTCCCAAATATATATCAATAATCATATCTTGTGGTAGGCGTACCACCCGCTCCCAAATATATATCAATAGGCTACCGGCAACTATGACCAATGCCAAGATTTAAGTCACTTTGTGGTCGGCGTACCACACGATCCCAATTTATAAAATATATATATATTACCGGCAATTAGCCAATAATCTCTATATCAACAATATTTATAATTACCGGTTTTAAACCAATAATTCACAATAATTTCAACAATTTACCTTCATTACCGGTATAACACCAATAACTCTTATTCAACAATTTATTCATAACTAAATTCATATTCCTACAAACTAGGATAGAACAAACACTTACCTCGAAAGTTTACGAATGATTTAATCCGTAGCAATGCCCTTTCCTTTCGAATTTGACTCCAATCCAATCGTATCTATACACAATTGATTTAATATCATCAATTCTACTCAACCAACTAATTCTTAAGACCAAATACCACTTTTACAACATTCTGCCATGAATAGTGAATTTCAACCCCGGGCCCACATGGTCGGAACTCGGGGTTAGGACCAAAATCCGGTTACCCATCCCCCCACGAGTTCATATATATGATTTGTTTCAAAATCGGACCTCAATTCGAGGTCCAATTCCCCAATTTATGAAAAACCCTATTTTCTAACAAAAACAAGAATTCTACCATGAAAATCATTGATTTCTTATGAAAAACATGTTTAATGATGTTAGGAATTGAAAGAATTAAGTAAAAAGTGACTTACAATCGTTTTGATGAAGAAGAAATCCTTGAAGAATCGCAAATGAGTGTTTTGTTTTTGTAAAATGTGAAGAAATGACTGAAATTCGTGTTTTTCAGGTCTCTGTGTTCGCATTTGCGAACATGGGTTCGCAATTGCGAACCCCGACCAATTTCTGGAGTTTGAAAAATAAGCTAAGGCTGGGAAGTTCGCATTTGCGAACTTTTGTTCGCATTTGCGAAGCCAAGGCATACTGGGAGGTTCGCATTTGCGACATATTGTTCGCATTTGCGAACAAGGCGGCCTCCAGCGACCTTCGCATTTGCGAAGAAGGCTTCGCATTTGCGAAGCATGGCTTAACAATAAGGCCTCGCATTTGCGAGGTTATGTTCGCAATTGCGAACTCAAGCCTTCCTGGACGCCCTTCGCATTTGCGATCAAGGGTTCGCATTTGCGAACCCTGCCTTGATCTGTCACCTTCGCAATTGCGAAAAATACTTCGCATTTGCGAAGCCAACAGCTGGGTGAAAAACCAGCAGTGCAAAAATTCAGAAATTTAACCAACGGCCTATCAAATCTTTACCCGAGCCCCCGGGCTCCAAACCAAACATGTACACAACCTCAAAAACACATTATGGACTTGTTCGTGCGATCATATCGCCAATATCACTTCGTTTTCATCAAATCAAGCCTCAAACTCATGATTTCATACCTTTAGTTTTCAAAACTTCTTAACTTGGAACTCAAGGTCCAAAACATCTCAAACGACATCCAAATGTCACCAAACTTTACATAAATCACATATATAATATTTAAGACTTGTACCGGGCGTCGGAACCAAAATACGAGCCCGATACCAAGGTCAATTAATTTATTTCCTTTAATAATTGCATCAAAAACAATTTCACATAAAAATTCATAACTTGGGCTCTAGGCCTCGGAATTCGACTCCGGACGCATGTCCAAGTCCCATATTTTCCTACGGACCTCTCGGGACCATCCAATCTCGGGTCCGGATCCGTTTACCAAAAATGTTGACCGAAGTCAACCATATCAATATTAATATCATTTTTATCCAAATTTCTCATAGAATTCATATTTTCTATCACAAAATCTTTCCGGCTACATGCTCGGATCGTGCACGTAAATAGAGGCAACATAGAATGAGGTTTTCAAGGCCTCAGAAGCTCGAAATGATTAATTAAATAAGTGATGACCCTTTGGGTCGTCACAAGAATACACTTGATGGATGGACCTATATGAGCGTGGAGTGAGGCCGCTCCTATGAAATTTGTGGCGAAATTTCTAGAGCGCTCATGAAAACCAGGCGCGTGCATGGCCTATTAGCGCAAAACCGCGATAAACAACAAAGTGTGTGCGGGTGTAATGTGATAGATAAGACGCTAAACTTACAAAAGAGTTCTTGGTTCATAGAAGTTTTAAACTTCACCAATAGTTCTGTAAGTTTAATCTTATTTTATCTAGGTCTGGTTCATAGTCCAAGAGACACCAGATTCGACGCATTATACTCATTTGAGAAAACCTAGCAAAATTTCTTATTTTATTTTATTGTATAATATTCTTTTGAGTTATGTGGGGGATTATTATAAAAAATAATATTTTAATAACTCAAAAAGAATGAGTATATCTCAATGTTTATTAACATTGAATGGTTTGCAAACGTTAAAGGTAAGTAATGATTGGAACGGTTTCTTATTTAAAAATTGAATTCTTGATCCGTTTTTGTTTCTTTACGTTTTGGCATTTAAGTCTTTGGTTCAATGTTTCAATTTAATATTTTTTAACGTTTCCTTCTCAGATGGTATTCTTTGGACATTATGTACAGATTGTGCATTTTGCTTTTGGACTATAAATAGGTTTGTGTTATCATTTTCTAAGGTGAAAAGAGATAGTGAAAAACTTTCTTCTTCTTTCTTTTGTGGTGGGTTTTCTTCTTATAAATCTTTGTTATTTCTGCTCCTAGTTATACTAGAAGAGCTTGTTGAATCCTGGGGGATACGCCTAATATTATTCATCTCGGTGGGGGCGAAATATCCTTAAGGACAGTGTCCTTGACACGCCTCAAGCTAAACCTTTTATTCTCCATAATTCCTCCAATTTTTACAACAACAACAACTCTAGAAATCTCGTGCATATATTAATAGCATGTTCTCGAGAGTAAACATAGATATTGGAAGCTCAAGAAATTTGCTTGATCTACTCCATTTATGTCCTACTTTAGCTGTATCGGTGATTTAGGAAACTGAGCATTAAAAATTTCGTCAGGAAGGAAACAAGTACTTTCTGCGTGCAACATGCCAGCTATCTGCCATCTCAAATTATTTGGCACATATATATCTGTAAACCCGTAAGCATTTATCTTTTCTTATGGACATGGGTTGTTATGCTGTTAATCAATATCATTTACTGATCTTGAAATATATTTTATATGCATTATATGCTAATGATGATCCCATGGTTCATTGGATTCGATGTGGAACATATAAATGTCGTAAATTGCGCAGTGGAGTTTCATCTAGTTATAACTTCAACTCCTTATTTCTCATAATCAACCAGTCTCAAGATTCATATAAGTTGTGAGTTCTTAATCTTTTTTGAACAGTAATATTTGTCAATTTGTAGTTTTCTTGAACTGTTGTTTCATTATGATTATCCGTGTGTATCTTTAATTTAAAATATCTTAACATTTAGACGACAACTTTAGGTAGGCTTGGTCTGATATAGAGGAAATTTCAGCACAAGTCATAAGTTCAAGTGATGAATAAAATTGCAGGATAATTCACAAATCTATAGAGCTAATTGATTTGATTCTTCTTTTTTTGAATTTTTTCTAGAATTTTGAATGTCATTGCCTCTTGAAAGTTTTATCTAATCTTGATTTCTGAGTTCTTTCTTGATATATCAGGACACTTTCATATGGACATCGCTTATGAATGTTCAGGGAAACGACAAATTGCATGCAATCTTGCCACTTTTTGTGCTCTCAGGCTTATGCCATGCTTATTAGTTCAGGAAGGAAACCTCCTCACAATTTGTATAATTTCTATTGTCTTCTTCTATGAGGTTTACGAATTGATATTCCATATGAAAACTAGCAGAATGTTACATGTAGTTAGTACTTTTGTTATTCGTTTTGATAATTCCAATGGATCGGTTAACGTCAAGCTTCACTCTAGCCATTGGGCCCGGGCTTAGCCCGGGCATACCCTCACTAATAACAAATATAAACCAATCCACATCTGTCCGGTAGTATGGAATAGTCTATACTTTGTAGCATAACGAATCGGAGCAATATCTTCATTTGTGGTTACAAAAAGAAAAATAATAGTACCGCCCTAAAAAGAGTGAGTGGGCGCTTGGACAAAAGAATCGTAAAATTCCATAACTTTTTTTAAGTGGATGATATTTGAAAATTTAAGTTGTGTTTGGATATGAATATAATATTGAGTTATTTTTGAAGTTTTGTGAGTGATTCGAGGAAAAATTTTAAAAATAATAATTTTTGGGATTTTATTAAATTTTCAACAAAATTCAAAATTTATCTTTAAGTGAAAATAAAAAATTTTATGATCAAACACTAATTTCCAAAAAAAATGTGACATTTTCGAAAAAAAGTAAAATTTTTTCATGTCCAAATGGGCTCTGAGTTTCAATTCATTTCAAGAATGATTTGCTCTGGGCTTTCATCAATCAATGAAAGATAATACTAATACAACAAAATCAATACTCCTTCCATTTATTTTTACTTGGCATGTATACTGAATATATATTTTTATTTATTTACTTATCACTTTACGCATATAAAGAGAAGATAAATTTTTTTTTTATTTATTCCCACAATATTTATTTTTCCAAATTTAATAAAATATATATAAATTAATATGAGTATCATAATAAATTATATACTTTATTTTTTTTAAGGTACGAGAAAAATCAAAACGTGCCAAAACGGAAATTTGTTGACCATTTTGGAAATTGAAATTTATTCATATAACTTAGTTGACCATCCTTGAAATTGAAATTAACTAAAATATCTAAGTTCTTCTAGATTCATTAGGTCACACACTCAGACATTATCTACATTCATCATTGCCAAGTTTGTCATTTACTGCAAAACGGTTTTTTTTAAAATGAATAGGATTCCTAGAAGATATTATTATTATTATTATTATTGTTTTCTTTTTCTTTCTTTCCTATAGGGTGCAACATATTACTGAAACATTAACCTATAAATTGAAAATTCTGTATCATAGGCAACTATACCATGGCGAGGGCAAACGTAACAAACCCTAATGGAAGAAAGGAATCCAGATAAATTCACTCAATATCAGAAGAAAATAATGTTGGAATTCGCAGAAAGAATTGGGTGGAAATTGCAGAAGCGAGATGAAGAGCTGATTAGCACTATTTGCAGCCAAATCGGAACTAAAAATGGCTTCTTAAGGTATGGATGCACAATAATGGGAACAATTTCGGCACAAGGAGAGCCACAGAAGACATATTGCCAGAATACCTCATTCTACTAATACTCCCTTACCTTAGCATTAAAGAATCAATTAAGAAGAGTATTCTCTCCAAAACATGCTACAAGCCTGGTCGACTCTTCCCAACTTAAAATTCATAAGTAATTATTCCATAGACAGGATAATAATTGACGCATCCTAGAGAGATACATGGACAACAAAATCCCTATTGAAAAGTTTGAATTTTCAAACTGTTTAGAATCTAATTCTCTTTCTAGTGATGTTTTTTCTCTGATTGATAAGTGGCTTCGCATTGCACTTCAGAATGGTAGTATAAAATATTTTTTGTATAACTGAAGTTGCAGCTTCAATCCATCAATACACAAAAACCGATACCTTGATTCCATCATACCCATTGCCTATTTTCATAATCTTATAACCATGTTTTTGAGAGAATACTCATCTTAGCTGCTTCTTTAAAACTAAGGCAAGAGACTATTTTGTGAACAAGATAATCAGACAATACTTTGATTGTTGTTGTAGCCATGGTCAAAGGAACACTTACGAAACCCTGACCCGCGGGTGTGTAAAGGAGAAAAAGTAAATAAAACGGAATAGAGGAAGGTTTTTTTTTTTTTTTAATTATATGGGCTCACATTATATACGACGGTAACTATTATTCACTCTTTAATTTTATTAAAATTATTTTTATATAGGTAAATTCATAATATAGATCCAAGAAATATATTGTAATACTATTAAAAAAGTAAAAATTATTGACAACGACTGATAAAACTTGAGGGTATAATAGGTATTTTTGTTTGAGAAAAAATGGATGATACCTTTTTGTTAAACTAATTAAATAAGAAGTTGGAGGGTAAATACTAGTTAAGACTAATTAATTCTAGATCCGAGATGAATAATATAAATAGAAAATATAGCTAAGTATAAATGCTGGCAGTGATTATGGCCAAATTTATAGCATAAAGAATGACGCAATAAGTAATATTAAATAACAATAAAAGTTAAATAAAGGAAAAGATTCACCCAATCTTGAGGTAGGTGGATCCTCTTTCATTTGATAAAGATGAATGAATCTTAGGACCCTTTTTGGATCTGATGAAGGTATGAGAACACAGATCCTTTAATCTCTTTAGAGAGGTGTGTTTACATATTTCTAAAGAGAGAGAGAGAGAGACACTACAAGAAAATGGATTTTTAGTGGCAGGTATCAGTGGCGACTCTATTAATCACCACAAATGTTAGGGATTTAGTGGCGACTCTAGCAAATCGCAATAGAAAGGTAAAGTTATTAGTGGCGACTATAATAGGTCGCCACGGAAAAGAAACTATAGTGGCAACTTTGTCTAGTCGCAACAAATATTTTCAGCTACAGGACAAAATTTTACTTTCCCGCAAAAAAGAAAAATTTGGCTCCAAAAATTTAGCTCCAAAAAGCTATCTCGTTGACTTTTGTGGCAATATGATCGGCACTGGTATTTTAATTTAAAAGTTTTAAGGATAAATTAAAATATAAACACTTCAGAAACATTTAAATTTATTTAATTTGCTTCTTAAAGTTAAAAGAATATGCTCTCAATTCTAAAAAAATCTCACGCTCAAAAGGGGAAGAAAACTCAAAGCCCTAACTCAAAAGGGTAGGGATCTTCTCAAGAGACCATTCTCACCCAAATAACGATTTACCCTGCTGCACTGAAGAACCCAACAAAGCTGTATCGTTTCTTTGATTTCCTGAGATTTTACCGAGAAAATTAGTAAGCTATTTCTTCTCAATTAGTTTAGGGACTATTTGTTGCTTGATTTTAACTTTACTGTTGAAGAAAATATACTCATATATATATATATATATCTCCAACCTCCGGTTTTAGCTTGATTTGTGTGGTATACAATCTATAATATCAGATTCTTTCTCCTTATTTATTCATTAAATTTTGTTGGGATTATTTTGTGTGTAGCCTTTCTTATAAAAGAATAATTTTGGGATATAGAAAAGTGGGATTTGTGAGTGATTGATGACTTTATGTAGGTTTTTCGCTGGAAGTATTGTAGGATTCCAATTCTCTGATTTTATAATATATATTTATGAATATTAATAAAATAGAATCGATTAATAAACTAGGGAAAATGATTAACTAAACTACTACTTTCATTCCATATATTTTATAATATATGTTCTTTCTAAGTACAGTGTTTGTCTATATTGAAATTCCATTAACTAATCTATTTTAGTTTTACCGATAATACAAAATGATAACATGTGTTAATTTAACGGATTCTGTATTAAACCATCTTCTAAACTATGAGTCTTAATGAGAATTCATTCATACACTTAAAGCTATACAAGAGGTTCTTCACTTTTTGAGAAGGTGAAAAGAAACTTAGTCTAACCTTACATGACAATTGAATGGATTTTTTTGGGACTTGTCTGTAAGACCATTTTATGGTATTTAATTATTTTTAGCATATCTAATGTATTATCATTATTATAAAAAAATTTATGTCCTATATCCTAGTGTGTGTACTCGTGTTGAATTATTTAGTTCAAACATTATTTATATAGCTTGTGTTTTCATTGATTTCTACTCGTGTAGAATCATTGAGTTCAATACTTGCTTATAATTGGTTTGCTTTGATTATTGATTCCCTTTGATTGGTTAATTGATTGCATTTTTTTGTAGAAAAGATATGGATAAAAGTTGGTTGGATATTAGGGATAGATGTGACAGAAGATATATTAAAGGAATAGATGACTTTCTTGGTTGGGCATACAATCAACCAAATGTGAGCTCTGTAATTCGGTGTCCTTGTAAAGGGTGTAGAAATACTGCATTCAAGACAAGAATCCAAGTAAGAAGAGACTTGGTGGGGAAAGGTTTTTGGGACAGTTATAAAGTGTGGGACTTGCATGGAGAAGTATTAATAAGAGTTAATGAAAATTCTAATGATGTATGCAATGGCGAAGTAGATGATGATACTGTTGAAGTAGATGATATTCCAGAAACGATTCATGATGCTTGTGGAGTTACAAATATAGAGAATATGAATAATTATCAAGAGGAAAATGAAGAGCCAAATGTGCATGCGGAAAAGTTCTACAAATTGTTGGAAGATTCAGAGAAAGAACTTTATCCTGGCTGTAAAAAAGTGTCAAAGTTGTCTTTTGTAGTTAGGCTACTTCATTTGAAGAGCCTTAATCATTGGAGCAACAAATCGATGGATGCATTGCTGAGATTCTTTAAAGAAATTCTTCCAGAGGGGTCATTTGTACCAAATTCGTTTTACGAAGCGAAGAAGGTACTTCAAGACTTAGGCTTGGGTTATACCAAAATAGATGCATGTGAGAATGATTGTATCTTATATTGGAGAGAGTATGCCAATGCCGAATTATGTCCTAAGTGCAGTAAGTCTAGATGGAAGTCAAAAGATACTGGAGGCAAGAAAGTAGCTCACAAAGTCTTGCGACATTTTCCAATCAAACCAAGACTACAGAGATTGTACATGGCAAGAGAGACAGCAAAACAAATGAGGTGGCACAAGGAGAAAAATATTGATGATGGTATATTGCGACATCCATCTGATGGCATGGCTTGGAAATCTTTTGATGAGCTCCACCCAACCTTTTCAGCTGAATCGAGAAATGTTCGATTAGGTTTAGCAAGTGACGACTTCCAACCCTATGGGAACATGAGTACTAGTCATAGCATTTGGCCAGTCATATTAGTTCCATACAATTTGCCACCATGGGATTGCATGAAGGATCCATATTTCATGATGACACTTCTTATTTCAGGTCCTAAGTCTCCAGGCAATGATATAGATGTATACTTGCAACCAATGATTGAAGAATTAAAAGAATTATGGGAGGGGGTGGAAACTTATGATGCATACTCAAAAACTAATTTTATGATGCGTGTGGCTATCATGTGGACGATTAACGATTTTCCTGCATATGGGAACCTTTCAGGATGGTCAACCAAAGGTAAGCTTGCATGTCCTTGTTGTCATAAAGATACACAATCAGTTTCTTTACGTAATAAGTTGTGTTATATGGGCCATCGTCGTTTTCTTCCAATGGACCATCCATGGCGTAAAAATAAGAGGTTATTTGATGGAAAAATAGAGATGGGTGTTGCACCTAATCCCTTAACAGGTGATGAATCACTTGAACAGTTACAAAGTTTGAGAAATGTGACTTATGGTAAAGGGCAAAAGCGAAAGCGTAATATTCCCAATGATGCTTACAATTGGAGGAAGAAAAGTATTTTTTTTGAATTGCCTTATTGGAAGACTCTTCTGTTACGACATAACTTGGATGTAATGCACATAGAAAGAAATGTGTCTGATAATATTGTATCTACTGTGATGAATATGACTGGAAAGACTAAGGACACGGTTAAAAGTAGATATGACTTGGTGGATCTTGGAATTAGGAAAGGGTTGCACCCAGTTGAGGATGGGAACAATGTTTTATTACCGGCAGCATGCTATGCATTATCCCCCGATGAGAAGTTGAAGGCATGTACTTTTTTAGCTAACTTGAAGGTTCCTGATGCCTTTTCATCAAACATTTCAAGGTGTGTCAACATACAAGACAAAAGGATACATGGATTGAAAAGTCATGATCACCACGTATTGTTGCAAGATATTTTTCCAGTAGTTATACGTGGCTTGTTGCCTAAAGAAGTGTGTGAACCAATTATAGCATTAGGAAATTTTTTTAAGAATCTATGTTCTAAGTGCTTGACAATTGAAGATCTTGATATCCTTGAGGCCGAAATTCCTATCATATTATGCAAACTTCAAATTGTTTTTCTTCCGGCATTCTTTGACGTTATGGTTCATTTGCCAATTCACTTGGCAAGAGAGGCAAAGCTTGGTGGACCAGTTCAAACTCGATGGATGTACCCTTTCGAGAGGTAATGTATTTTTCATATAAATTTCAACACTAAAGTATTAGAATGACAAATTAATTATATTAACCAATCACTTGCATACAGGTATATGGGAACACTTAAGTCATATGTTCGAAACCAAAATTGTCCAGAAGGTTCAATTGCAGAAGGTTATTTGGCAGAGGAAAGCCTCACATTTTGCTCACGATACTTAAAGAATATCTCAACCAAGTTTAATAAACCAACTAGGAATGGCGATGAATCCGTGTCAAATGCTGAAATGTCCATCTTTAAAAATAGTGGGCAAAAAAAAGGCGGTTCAAAAATCATCACGCTATCTCATGATGAGTTTAAACAAGCATGTGTGTATGTTCTTCAAAATTGTGAAGAGGTTTGGCCATTCATGGAGTAAGTTTCTATTTTTTAGTCAATTTTGAGATTGTTTCAGATTTGATTTCAGATTTGAATAATTCATCCATTATCTTAACTAATTCTATCTAAAATGCAGGGAACATACAAAAGAGATTGAAAGACAAAGTTCAAGAAGAGATGAAAGGCATAACAATGACTTTCCTGTTTGGTTTCGTGAACATGTAATTGTTAAATCAAATCTCATTTTGAATACTTTTTATTGTCCTATTATATCATTGGTTAAGAGGGAGTTATTTTCCTTACTTTGTAGATCTTGCAATTAGCTGCACAAGGAAATGCTAATAATGAGCTCATAACCTTAGCAATCGGTCCTGGACCAGTGGTGCATCGATATTCCACATTGATGGTGAATGGATTTAGATTCCAAACAAAAGATCTTGAATCAAGAAGAAAAACTCAGAACAATGGAGTTCTTGTAAGAGGAGATGATTCAGATTCTAAGAAGGAGTACTATGGTGTATTAGAGGATATTTACGAGTTGTCGTATTTGGGAAATAGAAAAGTTTACCTCTTCAAGTGTCATTGGTGGGATGTGGCTCACTTAGGAAAAGGATATAAAGTTGACAAGTATGGTTTCACAAGTGTGAATACTCGATATGCCTTGAATACAAATGAACCATTTGTATTGGCATCTCAGTCTGAACAAGTCTTCTATGTCAACGACATAGTTGATAAAGATTGGCTTGTTGTTTTAAAGACAAGTCCTCGCGACCTTTTTAATATGCCTGAAGTAGACGATAATTGCACAAATATTGAAGATGAAGCACTACAGAATGAAGAAGCTTACCAACAAATGCAAGTTGAATTTAATATGGAGCTTAATGGTGATCAAGAAAATGATATTTTTGTGTCTTTACACAGGGATGATGTTGAACCTCACATCATTAATTATGATCATGCAATAGAACAAGCTGGGACAAGTAGGCATAATGAAGAAGATGGTTTCGTTAATGACAATGATATAGATATAACCGAAGATGAAGAAAGCGAAGAAGAGATATTTGATGATATTGAAGGAGAGGATAGCGATATGGACTGATCAAAGAAATAGCTTCTTATTTCTAGCTTTTTTGTGCTTTTTAAGCAAGGCTTCTTGCCTTTATAGCCTCTGTTATTTTTCCATTAATATGGATTTTTGAATGGGTTACATATTCCTTTAAAGCATACTCAATTTTTTTTAAATAAGTGCATATGCAATCTTTGATATTCTGTTCTATCTTGCATTGCAACTATCCTGACACTTTATTTCTATTCCTGTTAAAGGTTTGTCCGCTGGTTCAAGGTCACTGAAGGATTGCGTCCTGCTTGGTTTTGTTGTAACTTAGTTTCTGATTTGTGTTTAGTTTAGAATTGAGAGAATATTGTATAAATACTGTAGAGAATACAAAAGTTTCTATGGTGCATTAAGCAGATTCTAACCAAGAATTCTAAAATGTAAATCTTTACTTATATTTTTATGTGATGCTACAGGAAATGACAGGAATTGGACGAGGAAAAGGTAGGAGAGGTGGAAAGGGTCGTGGATGCGGCAATGTAGGAGTACTACATGATAATTTTAGTGCTACGTCATCCTTTAGGCCTAATCCCCAACCACAACTATCTCCAGATATGGGACAATCGAGTAACCCTCATCAAGTGCAATCTACGGACTCATTATCATCAAGGGCTTTTGTAGAAAGTGTGCATCCCACTCCAGAAAATGAAAATAGTGGTGCAGGTTAGTTCTTTATTGAATTGGAATCATATATTTCAGTTGGCATTTTTTAGTTGTTTTTGGTTATTTGTATTGAACATACAAAGTTTATTATGCTTGTTTAATCTATATGTTATAAGACCAAATAATAAACCTACACCGATATTAATTCCTAAATTAAGATAACCCATTCTCCTGTGCAACTATCTGGAAAAATATGTCACTACCGATATTATTTTCAAGGTATCCCTGGAGATAGACATTGACAAATAACTGATATATCTTCTTAACTTGATTCAAATAATGTGAACCTTGATAAAATAGATAAAGGCATTTATTAGTTTCGGCATTTCAAATTCTGGGGGATGTCTAATCACAATATAACGCGGCTGGTTCCCATTCAATTATTTTTTAAGTTGCTGGGGTGGATAAGAAAATAGACAGTATGAGTTTCCACCTTCCCTTTTGGACTGTGATTGTATATCCGCCCAATTAAGTTTTATGTTGTTTGCTGGAGAAGACCTGAATATCACTAGATTTGAGCTAAGTGCATTGCCCATATTTTCCTCCACCTTATTTTGCATTAGAGCATATAGTCGAACATCACAATCCTTAGCCAACTTGTCACTGCTATTCCATTCGTTGTCTTTACTGGGAACTAATGCTAACTCCCTGGATAACACATTATCATTTTGACCAGTTACATCACCTCCAGGATCTTCATTTCATGCAAGAACCATGAAGGAGTTTGTGTTGGACACAATGGCAGTGTCCATTCGTTGCACGTTTAGATTTTTGCCCAAACTAGCCTTGTCTTGTCCTCCTCGATCACTGCTAGGCATTGGTACCATTTGTTTCGAGGTGTATTGATCGTTTGAACATGTATCAACATCTTTTGGATCCCCATAATCAGTAAGAACCGCAAATGCATTTGAGCTGGCAGTAGTGGTAAGGTCATTTTGTTGAAAATTTTGCTTCTGTTGTTTTGGTGACCCCCCTTTCTTTGTAGGAGATTTTCTTGGTGTTACCACATTCCAAACTTCTCCATTTTTAGTTTGATCCCTTCCTATACTATCAACCTTTAGATCACCAGCCTTAACTTCCATCAAAATGCCATTTGCTCCTCTAAAATTCCCTCCAAACCCCTGGGTCTCACTAGAATTACAGACCTCAGGTGTGACTTTATATTGCCTAATTTTTGTTGCTCACCTATTATTACCTTTGACATGTTATTACCTACATTTTCCCCATATGTCCTCGATCATTGGGCTTTCCTTGCATAAATTCATCAGTAGCTCGAGCAACAGTCTCCTCTAGAATTGCAGCAGATGGTGCAACAGCTACATTAGCATATATGTGTGGTTGTACAGCTGCATTTACACTTTGTGTAGCTTGTTGACTTGTAGGCATTACGACTGTAGACTCCATCTCTACATGTTGTTGGAAATTTTGAGGCACCTCATTACAACTGGGGCTCACCTCTTCTGCAACAGTATTTGGAAATCCACCAGATATAGCTGCTGCACTAGCGGGCAGCTTTTTTGCAGTATTTGCCAACTCTGTTTCCTCTATTTTTTGAGCCACTTGATTGTTAGCCTTAGCACCTGAGAAGTTATTCTCCAAAGCATGATCCCTTTTAGAACATTTAGGAACTGCAGAGTCAATTTGTTTTTTATTAATAGTGCCTGCATCCACCACATGATCAACTCTACCTTTTAAACTGCCACCAGGTACCAAAATAGCAGTAGCAGTAGCCAATTTGTCAAGCCTGCACTATGGGATTTACCACATTAGATGCTACCCTAACAGGCACATCACACTAGGATCCTTATCAATTTTTGTGATATCACCACCACACTCAACAGCTTCACGACCAAAAGCAGTACCTGATACCAAAAAATCCTCACCCTGCAGTAAACCATCGTTTTTTGTCATTCCCAGGTGTAACTCCTCACCTGATCGTGCATCCTCAATTTGCCTAGATCTTTTTGCATTCAAAAAGTCCCTAGCATCTCCTTGAAGCTGTTCAAGCATGACTCCATCAGTATTATGTAAGATAATCTCCCTTTCTGAATTCTCTGTGACAGTCTCCTCTCCAACTTGTTTCTTCATTACGCGACATGTTTTTTCCTCGTGACCTTGGTGTTTTCAGTAGGTGAAATAACTTGGAAGATTGTCGTAGACAATTTGTTGATCATAAACGGTTGTTTTTCCTGTAATTCTGGTGTCAGTTTGTGCTTTTTATGGTGCTATCAGAAGCATCTCATGTGTATGTGAGGTTTACTTTCTTCAGCATCTCAGTTGTCAGTTTGTGCTTTTTGTGAAGGTAATCTTTATGAAAACAGAGATAATAAGAAAGGCAGAGGGAGATACAAATCTCTACATGTGGATATGAAAACTAAGTATGGCAGTAAAATTCCCATCAGCATTCCGGATGACATTATGAGAGCTGTAGGTCCAGGGTCTAGGGATATTGTAAACTACTGTGGCTTGATTATGCGGAGCACTATCTCATTCAGAGATGGTGATTGGAAAGCAATAATTGCGAAACATGGAGAAGCAATATGGTTGAAGGTTAAGGTAATAATTTACTTTCAATATCACATTGAATTTATGTCATACATTTTATTTACTTTCAATAGCTTTACATATTCATTTTAGGATAAATTTGAAGCTAGGGGTATGCGAGAACATGTATTGCAAGCTCTTGTTGTTGACACTGTGCGAAGGCTTTTTAGAGCATGGAAGACTCGATTGCATAAAGAATACAATCTCTATACAACTGATAAAGAGAGGCTGTCTCATAGGTCGGATGATGTTACGCCTGAGGATTGGGTGTTTCTTGTAGGACTTTTTGGGAGTCCAAAATTTAAGGTAACATTGTAATAAAAATTCTTGATAAAGTCAATATTTAATTATAGGTTCTTATGTATAGATTTAATTTCTAGGCTGCAAGTGAGAGGAACAAACATAATAGGGGAAAACAGATAACTAAGCACTCTTGTGGCTCAAAATCATTTGCCGAAGTAGAGGAATCGACGGTAAATACATTTACCACAATCACTATAAAAGTATTCGTCATTACTTTATAACATATTATGTGCTTATAAAAATTTTCCTCTACTGAAATATATTTTAGCGAGATCCTGTTAGTAAAAATAAAGCAGCACCGGATCGAGTTTGGGAGCTCCAACATACCCGTAAGGATGACAAAGGAGAAATTGTGTGGTCGGATCCACAGTCGCAACAAATTCATGTAATTTCTTAGCATTATTATTTTATTATTTTATTATCTGTTTCCTATTTTATACTATAAATTCATACATAATTACAGGGCCAACTAAGAGAAATTGTAACTCAACAACAATATGAAGAAAATGAGCAACCAATGAGTGCAGATGAGATTTTAGTCACCGTACTTGGCGAACGAACTGGCTATGTTCGTGGAAAAGGGTATGGAAAGAAGCCTACAAAAAAAAGTAGTTTGCAGCAGCTAGACTTAGAGGCGAGTATGTCTTCTCAAATGGAAAGAATGCGTCAAGAGATGCAAGAGGAAATGGATAGAAAATTACAAGAAGAACGTGAGCAAATGGCTGCCGAGTTGAAAAGCAAGCTAGAAGAAGAAATGGTCTGTTGAGTTGCAAAGTAAACTAGCAGAACAAATGGTTGCTGAGCGTGCACGGACGGATTTACAAGTTGACAAAAAGTTTGAAGAAAAAATGGAAGCATGGCTGATCAGAATGCAACAGGTAGGGATTTATCTTGAAATCGGTTTAGTTTATGTTCATAAATCATAAGCTTATACAGGTATTTCTCTAGAAATTAATTTTACTCTATATTTATTAAAACTGAATGAGTTGTCCTTGAAAACATAAGCATATATAAGTATTTCTACTAGACTCTGCTCTTTTAGATTTGGGAGTATATGGCACGGTTCTCCTTTCCTACTAATTTAACTTGATCATTTATCAATTTTCAAAGATGCTGAGGCTCAGTTACTTTAGGGGGAGGGATGCTACTCTAAAGTTGAGAAACATTCATTCATGAAAAGGCAACAGTGATTACTCTGAAGTTGACATTCCACTCCTACAGGGAAACTGTTATGAAATGAACTAACTCTAACTGAACCTGAAACCATGTGGTGGTACAACCTAAAAGATAAATGAAGAACTTACACGTTCGATAGCCTCGCGCTCTTCAGGTGTGACAGTCATAGCTTGTGGTATCGCCCCTGCCGGTTGCCCGGGCACATTCCTGATAGCACCACATAAGTGACAAAGTAAACCTCACATACACATGAGATGCTGAAGAAAGGATTTCGGACAGCTAGAAGCTAAAGTAACTGAGCCTCGTGCATCCTTCTCCCTAATGCAAAACAAGAAGTTCTCACCCCTGATGTAATTCAGTCTTAAACTAGTTTTCTTTCCTAAGAGATGCTGGCTCTCCCTTGTTCTTAGTTTTGTAGGCGAACTTACTACTGGTGGATAGTTAGAACTTGAGTGTCTACACTTTGATAGGTTAGAACCTGAATGTCAATCAGATGTAGGACAGAATGCCCTTCTGCTGAACCATTTTGTGATATATTCATATTGGTGAAGCCAGCTTCTAGTTGTAGATAATTGTTACGTTATTCAATAGATTCAATTTCACCAATAGTATAGAACTTCTTATCTATTGTTAAATGTATTGAGAGTATAATAGGTATAAATTTGACTAAAAAGAAAGACCTTCATATTCAAGCCATTAAAGGAACTCTAACACTTGTTTCAACTTAACTTATCAATATGTAGTATTGTGTTTTCCAAATCAGTGGAGATTGAACATAACAAGTGTTTTTGTCATCTTCTTATATTTACTAAGACATGGACAATACTGAAAGTGACAGAGTATATAATAATTTTTCATTTACATGTATCCATTTTTTTTAAAACCAAACTTAGCAAAATGTCTAAATTTAAAAGAAAATACCTGGGGACTCCACTGTCCCCACCCTCTCCTTTTACATTCAAGAAAACAACCACTTTGCTTTGCCGAGTGCTAAATATGCTGACAGAACCAATCTAGAAGCTATGGGGACCAACTAATTACTAAAAAATTCTCTCTCAAGTAATTTTACTCTCTAGTACATGTCCTCTCTACTCAATGCAGAAGTAGTTTTTGGTGATCATTTGAAGTGTGTGTTTACTCACCATATCAAGGGAATGAGTAAATCATTGTTAGGTGGCTAACGGCATAGAATTTAGTTCTGTTATATTATTGACTGGTGATTGATTGTAGGTTCTTAGTCAAATATTACATTGTCGTGTTACTTTCAACAATTTGGACATAGATTATGTAATACGACTTTGTGCATTCAATTCAATTCGTTGTTCTATATTAAGATTTATTATTATTAGTTTTGGTTTTGATAATTGAATTCACAAAGTATCGATTGTATCTCACATTGTTATTTCATCTTTATTTTTTTAATAGATGGGACAAGATACTTGAAGAACAACGAATTGAAGCTGCTCAAGGAGTAGTTTGAAAATATTTTTATGGTCTTTTTGTTTATCGTAGAAGATATTGGAGTATATCTTGAAGACTATTCCTTTTTTGTTTATATCGTGAAATGGCAATGTATATACATTGACTACTTTTGAATGTGTAGACTTTTTAACATTAAAAAGACTCCAATTCTATTTTGAGAATTTTATCGGGTTGGATAAATATTTGTAGTTTTATTTTTTCTTTTATGAAAACATGTGTTGTGACAAAAAATAAGAGCTTTTGTGATTATAATCTAAAAGAAAATATAATTAGTAGCGACATTTTGATGCCACAAAAAAATGAAGATTTGGTGGCAATACCAAGTTGTCACTAAAATGTAATTTTTAGTAGCGACAAAAGTAGCCACCAACGTTAGGTTTTGGTGGCACCCATCGTTGCCGCCAATGATCTGTGGCGATATGAGTCGCCACCAAAGACTATCATTTAGCGGTGACGGATTCTCTAAAGTGAATTCTAGTGGCAATCAAAAATAAATTTTGTGACAACAAATGTCGCCACGAAAGGTAAACCTTTTGTGGCAACCATCATAAGTCGCTACCAATAAGTATCTGCCACTTAGTATAGTCAACAACCACTTCGTCGCCACTTCGTCGCCATGAAAGTTCATCTGTGGCGATAATTAAACTTTCTGTGGCAAATGCGGTCGCCACTAATAGCCTTTTTTCTTGTAGTGAGAGATAGAGATAGAGAGATAGAGAGAGAGAAAAACCCTTTTTTGATAAGTTCTCTCTACCTATTTATAAGGGGTATCCCTAGAAAACCCTAAAAAGACAATTAGAGGGAATAATAAGTAGAATATTCCCTTTGAGGATTCCAAGGAAAACTATTGTTTCATCAATGCCCGACCTTGGCCTTATTGATGACTGTCCGACCTCGGCCTTATTGATGACTGTCCGACCTCGGCCTGCTCGACCTCGGCCTTATTGATGATTGTTCGACCTCTGCCTTATTCATAATTGTCCGACCTTGACCTGACCAGCCTCAGCTTTATTGATGATTGTCCGACCTTGGCCTGTCCGAACTCGGCCTTATTGATGACTATCCGACCTTGGCTTGACCAATCTCAGCTTGATTGATGACTCTCTGACCTTGGCATGTTCGACCTCAGCCTTATTGATGACTGTCCGACCTTGGCCTTGTTGATGATTGACCGACTTCGGTCTTATTGATGATAGTCTGATCTTGGACTTATTGATTACTGATCACGCCAACTATGCCTTCTAAAGGACAATGCGATTGCAGTAAATATAACCCCATATATTGCACACTGAGTCGAATCATCAAAGAGTTAACCTATCAACTACTATCTTCAAAACCACTAACTTTTCATAATCAGCTTCCCAAATATTCAAATCTCCATTGAGTGTTTCTTAATAACTACTTTTGCAAAGAACTAAATAACTGTAAAATAACTAAATATGTTGTAGACAATAATGAGAAAGACTAAGGTAATGATTTTCCATGTTGATGGAATCCCTTTATTTATGCTCATACAAATTTATCAATATGTCTCTATCAATCATGAACACTATTCTTGTCGTAAATCTCTCCCGAGTAATCACATCAATTTACTATTGCACTCTCCCGCGTTACACTAGCTTACTTTAATTAACACAATTCACTTTTGATTACACCCAAGGCTTTGTTATTCCTAATCCCGACTTTAAACCCGCAATTATAGATTCCTCTAATAATTCAGGAATGGTGTTGTTCAGCAATAACCTAAATATGCATTCTTTTCCAAGTTATGCACACTAAATAGGCACAGCTAATTGAGGATCCCGTCAATTAACTACAACAAATACGAAGTTGAACAAATAGAAATTAACTAATAATTTGTATTAACATAATCAGAAGCTCATCACCCAATAGGTTCCATCAAAACCTTATATAAGAATTTAGCTACTTATTACTATAGAAATAATAGTTAGAATAGAATTCATAATAAAATTCAAAAGAAAAGAAGAAAGATGTTTGGAGAAATCTCTCACACTAGGTTTCCTTGCAAAAGTACTTTAAAATACAATGCTTGCCTCTTTTGGGCGAATCCTAATATTTTATATAAGGTTTATGTCTAAAAAATCTCATTTTTACACTTTAGTCCTCCAGTTTTCCGCCTTTTGCCGCGCTCTCGGTAGAACCACGGCCAAACAACCCCTCTGAATCTTCAAAGTTCTGTAGCATCTTTCCACCGCGGTCGCGGTCGAATTGCAGCCAAATAGTGCCTCTGAATATATAAGGCTGTATGGACGTGGCTTCAATGGGAATTTGCATATTTGGTCTTTTTCTTCTACTTTTGACTCCAAAATTGCTCATTAGCCTTCCTTAATAATTTATTACCCACGAATCACGAAAAACCCTAAAAGAGCATTTTGTTATCATATATATTATCAAAACAATATAAGAATGTGATTATTTAGGGCATGAATATAGTAAAATTTACCTATTATCAACACCCAACACTTAAACCTTTGCTCATCCTCGAGCAAATTTAATCAAACTTCTAGGCCTAACTTTTCAATGTATTACCCCAAAATATGTCACACTCGCTATTATCAATGATTAACCTAAGCAGTGCAACAATCCTTACTCAACTGTAGACTCTCATGCCAAGGCACATTATTGCTCACTCTAATTACTCTAACATACGTGAAGACTCACTTTTTCCTCCCTGGGTCACATGCCCTCACAATACAAAATATGAGAGAAGTTCCACACACACAAAATTTAACAACAAGGAACTATATATAAAAAGCATTCACTCACTCTCATCAAAGAGCATTCACATTCCACACAGACACACCATAAGCTTGCACTAGTGTACTACTCTACTAATCGAGCCATTCAGTCAAAGATCAAGAGGTCTTTAAAGGTTGTAATGTAGGTTAAAGGATGTGTAGGATACTTTTGGATATAGTGGATAACCTCCCTAAGCACGTTTTAATACACACTTCCTTTTTTTTTTTTACCTTTATGCTCAACCCAACCATTATTCCACATTTTGATTTACTTATAATCCCCACTTTTCTTTTAGATGCAACTGGCTTATTCTTCTTCTTTTATTCTTATTTTTTTATAACATTTACTATACAAATGCTAGTTCACCAATTCAACCATCCATTCTTGATTCCCCTTTTCCTTAACTCCCTACTACCCCACACTTTAACTTTTGCATACTCTTTAACAACTCAAGTGCTTCTAGGAAGTAAGGGTTCAACATTTTATTTATTCAACATAGCTATTGAGAATATTATAGGGTTATCAAAGAACAATATAAAAGCTCAAAAGGGTTAACTATGATATTATGTACAGGTGGATTGACACTTTTCTATTATAGGGTTGCACAAAGAAATGTCTCTATCATCTCTAAAACTAAACGACTTCTATTTCGCTTTGCAAACACACAGGGCAAGTTCTAGGTATCATATGTAAACACATAATGCAAGTAAAAACCTCAAACACATTTAGCTTGTAACTCATTCCGAATCAGTTCATCAACAGAATCATACGAGTGTTCAAGCAAGACAAGTTGTGCAAAATTAAGGCATATCTTAGAATCTACGATCAAGCTTAGACCTCACACTCTCAAGTTCTTTTTTAGTTATTTGCAAGTGTGCACATTTGGGATTACATACTGACCTTCACCCATCTAAACCTAAAACTAAAAAAAAACTACCTAACCTAGTTCAAGAGAAACCCTTAAAAAAGAACCATGGTCAAAAGAAAAACCAAGGGGGAGGTAATACACTACCTAAGAAAAAAAATAAAAATAGAAAATCTACATAGACTAGCTCCCTCAAGAGTATTGTCCAAGTAGTCCGTCATTAAGAAGAGTCCTCTACTTTTGTTTTTGGGTTTTTATAATTTTTCAATTTTTTATAAGCAATTCCGACTTTGACTCTCAAGAAATTCGTCGACAAGTGTCCGTCGTTGGGCCAAGTCATCTAATCCTAAAATAAACTTACTCCAATATATACATACTAAGTTACTGTACACAAAAAAAAATACAACATACATATAAAGTAAGTCTCCCACCCCACACTTAAAATTATGGCATGTCCCCATGTCATATAAACTTAAGAAAGAACATAGGGGTTAGAAGACTTCCCTGAGACTCAATCAGAGTCGGAGATAGTGCTGGGGTCGATATGGCATGCTCGCTCTAATGCTCGAAACCAAGCCATAAATCGGCTCTCAGACCCAGACTACCTCTGAGACATTGCATCCATGCGTGTATGCAAGCCATCCACTGAGGTACGGAGATCCGCTACTTCTTTCTCCAAAGACTGTAGCATAGGTCCCGTAGACTGTGATCTTGAAAGACTAGCCCCAGAGTGTGTGCGCCTAGACGGACCAGCACTGTCTGTGGACCTCCTATACGGGGCAACAGGGACAGGGTCATCATCTTCATTATCAATGTCAATTGTTCCACTGATACCTTGTCCCACCCTAATTCTAGAGGCCTTGAATGGAGCTTTTGGTGTAATATCTCCATCAGTTGGGAAGGTGGTGTATGACTCATCAAGCAAAGTGTGGTGACTAAGGAAGGAAAATAGAATCACTTTGTCTTCAGTGGACCTTGAAGTATCATCTCGTCTCTAATTATCCGGGCAGCGTCGAACTCCTTCTGAGTGACAAAACACCAAGTCAAGACTGCCCTGTTGAAATTTACATCCGTAGTGTTACTTGATAGGAGGAACCTGCTGCAAATCACTATGAGCCAACATTTGGCCAAGTGCGTGAATGAGGCGAAGTTGAGGGTTATTTGGTCCCTTATCCATATAGGTTGCCCCCCTGCGCACAATGTCTCAATCATAACCTCCCATGTAACATTGGGCCTATTGTGATAATAGCGCACATCATTACTGAATGGTGGTAACCTCAACACCTGCCGAATCATTGGAACCTTGGCAATGACTGTCTTGCCATGAAAAAACACCTCCCTACACATGTGGAATGTACTATTGGCATAAAACTCATGTACCAACATTTTTTTGACAGAGGCTGGGTCCTGCAACAAGAATTCCGTCTCCCGACGCCTAATCTCCTCATACATGTCAGCTTTCTTAGCACGAAGAGCCATCCAATCGATTGGAATCTCTTGCAAAAAACTCTTTGTGGCTTTTGCATGAAAATCCTCCTCAGCCACTTCCGAGGCAAACCAGGATTCATCATAAGTTGGTTGCCTAGAAGTCCCAACTGCTTGTCTCGACCTTTTGGGAGCCATAGTCTTGCAAAGAAGCAGCAAACTATATCAAAATATGTCCATAACAATAGCCAATCAGATGGTTACTCAGACTTCACCACCTGATGACCACTTATACACTCCCTCAATTCAGTTATACCATGTCCACTAAAGTCCCATAATTTTTCTACTTTTCTACCGCTTTCGGCATAGTACACCCCACACTTACACTTTTCAATGTAAAACATACTTTACATAGCCACCGTATCAACATCACCCATATATTACAACAAGACCACCACTCAATTACACACCTCCTCCACAAGTACAACAATCCAAACCTAATTTGGGCATAAAATACCCCACAACTTGTCACGACCCGGATTTTCCCCCAACATCGGGATCGTGATGGCGCCTACTCGTGGTAGCTAGGCAAGCCACTGTATTCATACTATCCTATTTTTAACATAATTTTAATTAAATAAATGCGGAATACTTTATCGAAATAGAAATAACTAATTACAAGGTGAAAATCATGTTGAAATCCTCTACCCAAGACGTGGAGTCACCAACTCACGAACTACTACTGAATACTACACGTAAGAGTTTGAAAGAAATATAACATAATTCTGTTTGTCTCGGAACAAAGAGACTATAGCTAGTAACATAAATCAAGAGAGAGACGCCGGGCCTGCGGACGTCTGCAAGCTACCTCGGTCTCAAATGTGATCAACTCCCACACAATCGAATTCCTGCTGCTGCTCCTGATCGTAACCTGGACCTGTGTAAAAACGCACAGAAGTGTAGTATCAGCACAACCGACCCCATGTGCTGGTAAGTGCCTGGCCTATCCCGGCGAAGTAGTGACAAGCATATATATATATATATATATATATATATATATATATATATATATATATATATATATATATATATATATATATATATATATATATATATATATATATATATATATATATATATATATATATATATATATATATATATATATATATATATACATAAACATTTATAAGGAAATACTCTGCTCTGCAATAACAACCAATAACTCATAATATCCAGATTAATCTAATCAACATAATTAAGTCTTACTTTCGTGTCTCAATTCTTTACTTTTCTTTTCTTATCTCGTGGTAGGCGTACCACACGCTCCCAAATATATCAATAGGCTACCGGCAACTATGGCCAATGCCAAGATTCAAATCACTTTGTGGTCGGCGTGCCACACGATCCCATTTCTTATCATAAAAGTGGTCGGCGCGCCACACGATCCCAATTCTTTAATATATATATTACCACAATTAACAAGAATTAACCAAGTAATAACACAATAAGGAATATATCAAAAGAACTCAACAATTAACAACGGTTAATAAGTTCACAAGGAAAACAAAGTATAATGGAAACACAAGTAATATCAAGTCAAGGAATAGCAACTAGTTGCACGGCATCACCCAAATAAAATATAATGGAAAAACAAGTAATATCAAGTCAAGAAATAGCAAATAGTTGCACGGTATCACCCAAATAAAATATAATGGAAAAACAAGTAATATCAAGTCAAGGAATGTCAAATAGTTGCACGGCATCACCCTTCGTGCTTTTACTCTCATCCTCACCAAATATGCAAATAAAGTGCACGGCATCACCCTTCGTGCTTTTACTCTCATCCTCACATCCATAGTACGGCATGATCCTTCGTACATGGTTCAATAACAAGGCACGGCATGATCCTTCGTGCATAATCAATAAATCATGGCACGACATTAACCTTCGTGCATAAATAATAAAACATGGCACGGCATTAACCTTCGTGCATAAATAATAAAACATGGCACGACATCACCCTTCGTGCATTATCACTCTTCCTCACCCAAATAACAATCACAGTTAAGGGCAGAGAAAGAAAACAACAAATCATGAACCGTCCCGGCAAGGGATACAATAATCATTTCAACAAAGTCCCTGCAAGGGCAATCAATATCTCACTTCACAACAAGTCCCGACAAGGGAGAACAATAACAATTCTACAACCCGGCAAGGGTTCAACAATTTATCTGCAAAATATCTCACAACAAATATCAACAACGACTCACGGTCATGCTAGACGCCGGTGTATGGATGCTCGTCACCACAGCCCATACACCGCACTCGATCACATAGCACATAATCCTATTCCCTCAAGCTAGGATAGAACAAACACTTACCTCGAATGTTTATGAACAATTCAATCCGTGGCAACGCCTTTTCCTTTCAAATTTGGCTCCAATCCAATCGTATCTATACACAATTGATTTAATATCATCAATACTACTCAACAAACTAATTCATAAGGCTAATTACAACTTTTACAACATTTTGCCCGGAATAGTGAATTTCGACCCCGAGCCCACATGGTCGGAACTCGGGGTTCGGACCAAAATCTGGTTACCCATCCCCCCACGAGTTCATGTATATGATTTGTTTCAAAATCGGACCTCAATTCGAGGTCCAATTTCCCAATTTATGAAAAACCCTATATTCTAACAAAAATAAGAAATTCTACCATGAAAACCTTTGATTTCTATTGAAAAACATGTTTAATGATGTTAGGAATTGAAAGAATTAAGTAAAAAGTGACTTACAATTGTTTTGAAGAAGAAGGAATCCGTGAAGAATCGCAAATGGGTGTTTTTGGTTTGTAAAAATTGAAGAAATGAACTGAAAATCGTGTTTTACAGGTCTCCTGTGTTCGCATTTGCGAACATGGGTTCGCAATTGCGAACCCCGACCAATTTCTGGAGTTTGAAAAATAAGCTAAGGCTAGGAAGTTTGCATTTGCGAACATTTGTTCGCATTTGCGAAGTCTAGGCGGTTGCTGGGGATTTCGCATTTGCGAAATAAGGTTCGCATTTGCGAACCAGCAGGCTTCTGGGTTTTGTCGCAATTGCGACACATTCTTCGCAATTGCGAAGACAGGCAATTACTGAAGGCCTCGCAATTGCGAGGTTAAGTTCGCAATTGCGAACTCTGGTCCAGGTGTATGCCAGTGTCGCATTTGCGACACATTGTTCGCATTTGCGAACTTGGCTGGTGCTGGCAGGCATCGCATTTGCGATAATGGGTTCGCATTTGCGAACCCAACCTTGAATTGCCTTCTTCGCATTTGCGAGAAATGCTTCGCAAATGCGAAGCCAACAGCTGGGTGAAAAACCAGCAGTGCATAAATTCAGAAATTGATCCTACGGCCTATCAAATCTTTACCCGAGCCTCCCGGGCTCCAAACCAAACATGTACACAACCTCAAAAACACATTATGAACTTGTTCGTGCGATCACATCGCCAATATCACATCGTTTTCATCAAATCAAGCATCAAATTCATGATTTTCATACTTTTGGTTTTCAAAGCTTTCAAACTTGGAACTCAAGGTCCAAAACATCTCAAACGACATCCGAATGTCACCAAACTTTACAGAAATCACATATATAATATTTAAGACTTGTACCGGGCATCGGAACCAAAATTCGAGCCCGATACCAAGGTCAATTACTTCATTTCCTTTAACAATTACATCAAAAACAATTTCATAGAAAAATTCATAACTTGGGCTCTCGGCCTCAGAATTCGACTCCGGACGCATGTCCAAGTCCCATATTTTCCTACGGACCTCTCGGGACCATCCAATCTCGGGTCCGGATCCGTTTACCAAAAATGTTGACCGAAGTCAACCGTATCAATATTAATATCATTTTTATCCAAATTTCTCATAGAATTTATATTTTCTATCACAAAATCTTTCCGGCTACATGCTCGGATTGTGCACATAAATCGAGGCAATATGGAATGAGGTTTTCAAGGCCTCAGAAGTTCGAAATTATTAATAAAATAAGTGATGACCCTTTGGGTCGTCACAATCTCCACCTCTAAAACAACCGTTCGTCCTCGAACGGACAAAAGAAAGAAGTACCGAGTCAGGAAACAAGTGTGGGTAACGGCTCCGCATATCAGACTCGGACTCCCAGGTCGATGCCTCAGGAGGCTGACCTCTCCACTGAACATGCATAGAAGGATAACTCTTCGACCTCAACCGTCGAACCTGCCGGTCTAGAATAGCCACCGGTTCCTCCTCGTAAGATAGATCATTGTCCAATTGGACAGTACTGAAGTCTAACACATGTGTGGGATCGTCGTGGTATTTCCGAAGCATAGATACATGAAAAACTGGATGCACGACTGATAAGCTAGGCGGCAAAGCTGATCTGTAAGCCACCCCTCCCACTCTGTCTAGAATCTCAAATGGACCAATATACCTAGGGCTGAGCTTGCCCTTCTTCCCGAACCTCATCACGCCCTTCATAGGTGACACTCGGAGCAATACTCGCTCCCCAATCATGAAAGTTATGTCTCGAACCTTGCGATCTGCATAGCTCTTTTGTCTAGACTGAGCTGTGCGAAGCCTATCTTGAATAATCTTGACCTTATCTAAGGCCTCCTGGAATAAATCTGTATCGAATAACCGAGTTTCTCCTGGTTCAAACCATCCAACCGGAGAACGACACCGCCTACCATAAAACGCTTCATAAGGAGCCATCTAGATGCTCGATTGATAACTATTATTATAAGCAAACTCTGCCAAAGGCAGGAATTGATCCCATTAGCATCTAAGGTGACCTGATTAGCACCTCCTCGCTGTACCGTGTCTCTAAGGTCACATAAATAGGAATCATTATATTGTTGATCGTGGATACGCTCCAATAATGAAGAGCGAGCGATCGCACAAGCTAGTGCTCGAGTAGGCTCAGAAATATCCAACCTCACAAATCGATTGGCCAAGGACTGAACATCCAAAGCAATTGGCCTCTGATTGACTGGAATATAAACAAGACTGCCCATACTGGCTGACTTCCTACTCAAAGCGTCAGCCACCACGTTTGCTTTTTTTCCCCGATGATATAAAAAGGTGACATCATAATCTTTCCGCAATACCAGCCACCTTCTCTGCCTCAAATTCAACTCTTTTGTTTAAACAAATACCGAAGACTCTTATGATCGGTGTATACTTCACATACTACACCATACAAATAATGCCTCCAGATCTTCAATGCGTGAATAATCGCCGCAAATTCTAGATCATGCACTGGGTAATTCTTTTCATGCATCTTCAACTGCCTCGAAGCATAGGCAATAACCTTGCCATCCTGCATTAACACTGCACCAAGCCCAATACGGGAAGCATCACAATAATCAGTATAAGGTCCCGTACCTGTGGGTAAAACCAATACCGGTGCTGTGGTCAAGGTTGTCTTGAGCTTTTGAAAGCTCGCCTCACATTCATCGGACCATTCAAATTGAACACCTTTCTGTGTCAATCTGGTCAGTGGGGTTGCAATAGATGAAAACCCCTTTACGAATCGACGATAATAACCTGCTAATCCCAAGAAACTCCGAATCTCTGTGGCTGATATTGGTCTAGGCCAGTTCTTGACTGCCTTAATCATCTTCGGATCAACCCGAATACCTGCTGCCGTCACAATATGACCCAGGAATGCAACCGAACTTAGCCAAAATTCACACTTCGAAAATTTGGCATATAGTTGGCTATCTTTCAGAGTCTGCAAAGTCACTCTGAGATGTTGCGCACGCTCCTCATGACTGCAGGAGTATGTCAATATGGAAACAATGAAGACTACAACGAACAAGTCTAAATAAGGCACGAACACACTCATGCGTATGCACATATCCATGACTCTGAAGTCTGGCCATAAGAGTTATTATTAAATTACAACATTGTCAATTAACCCCGTTATCAAATACCTTATTCTACAAATCCCACTTTACTCAGAATGAGGTATGGTGACCTCGTGATTATTTTCCCGAATTAATGCGTCATATTTATCCTTACCCGGTGCTCGTCTCAAAGGCTAAGCTCAACGGTTTCAAAATAGAAATGGCTAAATATGAATAGAAACTATACAAGAATTGTCAAATAGTCCTAACGGACATGACTCTTATTTACGAATGCGATACGAAAGTATTAATTCATAAAAAAAGAATTTTAAACACATAAACTCTTACTACCAGGACCCAGTCCTCATATGATATCCACCGCAGCTTGAAGCTCGGCTTAGAAATATTTCACATTATGCCAAAAATTGGAGGATCTCATCCTCAACTCCGAATCACAGTGCTTGCACATCATATCATCTGAAATTTTTCATTTCCTTTCTTTCTTCCTTTCAATAATTGTCCGTCAAAGATAATCACGACATAAAATGAACCCTCATACTGATAGGGCACACAATTAATGATTAAAATTAGTTATTCCGAGAATTACATCAAAACATACTGTAATAAGTAATATAAACTCACTCTTAGTCTCATGGATATTTAGTAACTAACACCTAATAATAGGGATGTCTATCCTCATGTAATATCTCAACGGGAGTATTTCCCTAAGTAGTATGATTACGATGCTCGCTCATGAATGGAGCATGCTAAACAGACTCGCCTAAATTTTCTTTCAAAAACCAAATCAAATTAAGGGAAAATTATTCTGTTTATAACAATCTAAATTATACACGTGATGACACCATCTGGTGTAATGACCTCCCTCATACCATAAAAAGTATATCAATGGTTGGGTCTCCACCTCTAGGATTTTCACCTCCACCTCTAACATCCCGACCTATACATCTGGCTGGCCATGTAGGATAAATATTAACTGCAATGGAGCGTGTAGCCTGAGTGCTTTCCTAAAATTATATTTCTCCAAAAATTCCACATTCACAGCAATTCCTTTAAGGCTCAGTTAACTTGTTGTTCATGACAATATATATTCGGACACAGTCATTGTGACCTGGTACAACCGTTCAGATCGCATATACTACATATTGCAGAGAATCTCGAGGTGACGTCTTCATAACATTTTCTAAAAATAGAGTTTAGTAGATAGCGTTGCATTGGCCGGCTTGCCTTCTTGGTAATCTTGTCACAAACATTGATGGGTAATTTCCTCTTTTGCTATGTTGGCTTAACACTGCTGAGCTACCCCGTTTACTCACAAACTCTTCGTTATTCTTCTGGGGCGATTTCTTACCCTATGAAAGGAACCAACCTTAAATATGTATAAATTATTTAGAGGACCTTTCTATACCATATATATACAGTCCAATAACTCACCATATTTGTCCTTCACAACTCCAACACATCGACCGGACGTCAAGGTCCGTTGAAACCCAACACGATTTATTAGGTGATCTCCTGATATAATTGCATCTTCCGTTGGGACCATAACTGGTGTGGTAAATACATTATCTTCCCACTATTTCTGTGTGCCTTCTGTAGCACAGTAAAATGAACTCCTCGCATTCGACTATTCCCACGTTCTGTAATTCCTCATAAGAACTGTCAAGCACAATCTCGTGGGTTCTCAAAAGATGCACCGTTGAAGGTGGTAGCGAAGACTTTGGTGAAACCTATCTGTCCTCCGTAAAACTTTTGAAGGCATAGCTGATCTATCACCAGCCTGTGCCATTGTTCGGCTGGATAAGCAGTACGTGACTATGCCATTCGTGGGAAGACAAGAGTGGAAATTTAGCTTAACACTTTGAAGAACAAATTCGCATGATAAGAAAGAGACTCTTTCCTAACTCAATAGACTCTGGAGGACAAGTACAGACGTCTCCGTACCTACCTCTCAAACTCTACTAAGCTTGTTTTTTCGTCGTAAATAAGTCGGTGATGCCGTTATCAAATGTCACGACCCGGATTTTTCCCCAACATCGGGATCGTGATGGCGCCTACTCGTGGTAGCTAGGCAAGCCACCGTATTCATACTATCCTGTTTTTAACACAATTTTAATTAAATAAATGCGGAATACTTTATCGAAATAGAAATAACTAATTACAAGATGAAAATCATACTGAAATCCTCTACCCAAGACGTGGAGTCACCAACTCACGAACTACTACCGAATACTACACATAAGAGTTTGAAAGAAATATAACATAATTCTGTTTGTCTCGGAACAAAGAGACTACAGCTAGTAACATAAATCAAGAGAGAGACGCCGGGCCTGCGGACGTCCGCAAGCTACCTCGGTCTCAAATGTGATCAACTCCCACACAATCGAATTACTGCTGCTGCTCCTGATCGTAACCTGGACCTGTGCAAAAACACACAGAAGTGTAGTATCAGCACAACCGACCCCATGTGTTGGTAAGTGCCCGGCCTATCCCGGCGAAGTAGTGACAAGCCTAGGACTAGACACCCACATAAACCTGTGCAGTTCAATATATATGTATACCACAGAATATATATATATATATATATATATATATATATATATATATATATGTATATAAACATTTATAAGGAAATACTCTGCTCTGCAATAACAGCCAATAACTCATAATATCCAGATTAATCTAATCAACATAATTAAGTCTTACTTTCGTGTCTCAATTCTTTACTTTTCTTTTCTTATCTCGTGGTAGGCGTATCACCCGCTCCCAAATATATCAATAGGCTACCGGCAACTATGGCCAATGCCAAGATTCAAATTACTTTGTGGTCGGCGTGCCACACGATCCCATTTCTTATCATAAAAGTGGTCGGTGCGCCACACGATCCCAATTTCTTTAATAGATATATTACCACAATTAACAAGAATTAACCAAGTAATAACACAATAAGGTATATCTCAAAAGAACTCAACAATTAACAACGGTTAATAAGTTCACAAGGAAAACAAAGTATAATGGAAACACAAGTAATATCAAGTCAAGGAATAGCAAATAGTTGCACGGCATCACCCAAATAAAATATAATGGAAAAACAAGTAATATCAAGTCAAGGAATAGCAAATAGTTGCACGGCATCACCCAAATAAAATATAATGGAAAAACAAGTAATATCAAGTCAAGGAATGGCAAATAGTTGCACGGCATCACCCTTCGTGCTTTTACTCTCATCCTCACCAAATAAGCAAATAAAGTGCACGGCATCACCCTTCGTGCTTTTACTCTCATCCTCACATCCATAGTACGGCATGATCCTTCGTACATGGTTCAATAACAAGGCACGGCATGATCCTTCGTGCATAATCAATAAATCATGGCACGGCATTAACCTCCGTGCATAAATAATAAAACATGGCACGGCATTAACCTTCGTGCATAAATAATAAAACATGGCACGACATCACCCTTCGTGCATTATCACTCTTCCTCACCCAAATAACAATCACAATTAAGGGCAGAGAAAGAAAACAACAAATCATGAACCGTCCCGGCAAGGGATACAATAATCATTTCAACAAAGTCCCTGCAAGGGCAATCAATATCTCACTTCACAACAAATCCCGACAAGGGAGAACAATAACAATTTTACAACCCGGCAAGGGTTCAACAATTTATCTGCAAAATATCTCACAACAAATATCAACAACGACTCACGGTCATGCTAGACGCCAGTGTATGGATGCTCGTCACCACAGCCCATACACCGCACTCGATCACATAGCACATAATCCTATTCCCTCAAGCTAGGATAGAACAAACACTTACCTCGAATGTTTATGAACAATTCAATCCGTGGCAACGCCTTTTCCTTTCAAATTTGGCTCCAATCCAATCGTATCTATACACAATTGATTTAATATCATCAATACTACTCAACAAACTAATTCATAAGGCTAATTACAACTTTTACAACATTCTGCCCGGAATAGTAAATTTCAACCCCGGGCCCACATGGTCGGAACTCGGGGTTCGGACCAAAATCCGGTTACCTATCCCCCCACGAGTTCATGTATATGATTTGTTTCATAATCGGACCTCAATTCGAGGTCCAATTTTCCAATTTATGAAAAACCCTATATTCTAACAAGAACAAGAAATTCTACCATGAAAACCTTTGATTTTTATTGAAAAACATGTTTAATGATGTTAGGAATTGAAAGAATTAAGTAAAAAGTGACTTACAATTGTTTTGAAGAAGAAGGAATCCGTGAAGAATCGCAAATGGGTGTTTTTGGTTTGTAAAAAGTGAAGAAATGAACTGAAAATCGTGTTTTACAGGTCTCTGTATTTGCATTTGCGAACATGGGTTCGCAATTGCGAACCCCGACCAATTTTTGGAGTTTGAAAAATAAGCTAAGGCTGGAAAGTTCGCATTTGCGAACATTTGTTCGCATTTGCGAAGTCTAGGCGGTTACTGGGGATTTCGCATTTGCGAAATAAGGTTCGCATTTGCGAACCAGCAGGCTTCTGAGCTTTGTCGCAATTGCGACACATTCTTCGCAATTGCGAAGACAGGCAATTACTGAAGGCCTCGCATTTGCGAGGTTAAGTTCGCAATTGCGAACTCTGGTCCAGGTGTACCGGTGTCGCATTTGCGACACTTTGTTCGCATTTGCGAACTTGGCTGGTTCTGGCAGGCATCGCATTTGCGATAATGGGTTCGCATTTGCGAACCCAGCCTTGAACTGCCTTCTTCGCATTTGCGAGAAATTCTTCGCAAATGCGAAGCCAACAACTGGGTGAAAAACCAGCAGTGCATAAATTCAGAAATTGATCCTACGGCCTATCAAATCTTTACCCGAGCCTCCCGGGCTCCAAACCAAACATGTACACAACCTCAAAAACACATTATGAACTTGTTCGTGCGATTACATCGCCAATATCACATCGTTTTCATCAAATCAAGCCTCAAATTCATGATTTTCATACTTTTGGTTTTCAAAGCTTTCAAACTTGGAACTCAAGGTCCAAAACATCTCAAACGACATCCGAATGTCACCAAACTTTACAAAAATCACATATATAATATTTAATACTTGTACCGAACCAAAATACGAGCCCGATACCAAGGTCAATTACTTCATTTCCTTTAACAATTACATCAAAAACAATTTCATAGAAAAATTCATAACTTGGGCTCTCGGCCTCAAAATTCGACTCCGGACGCATGTCCAAGTCCCATATTTTCCTACGGACCTCTCGGGACCATCCAATCTCGGGTCCGGATCCGTTTACCAAAAATGTTGACCGAAGTCAACCGTATCAATATTAATATCATTTTTATCCAAATTTCTCATAGAATTTATATTTTCTATCACAAAATCTTTCCGGCTACATGCTCGGATCGTGCATGTAAATCGAGGCAATATGGAATGAGGTTTTCAAGGCCTCAGAAGCTCGAAATGATTAATAAAATAAGTGATGACCCTTTGGGTCGTCACACAACTATACAACAAAATACCACACATGGCACAAGCACTCCATTACACCACAAAAACATATTTTTGGGCCTCCAAGCCACCAAAACAATATCGCAATTAAACAATTATGGAGACCCAACCAATTGTTTCACCAACAACTTAAAGAACAACATACACAACAATGGCAACTTCCAAGTAAGGAAAAAATACAAATTTTACACTAAGCCTAACAAGGGTTTAATTTAAAACTACAATTTAACTAAATTGCACTACTTAAACTAGATTGAAATAGAGCGAAGAGGAGTAAATACTTACTTGATGTGAAGAGAGAGAGAGATGAGTGGTGTTAATGGAGGTGGGGAAGGAGAATGGAAGAAGGTGAAGAGAGAAGGGAGAGATTTGGGGTAGAGAATGTTTTAGAGAGAGGAAAGGAAAAAGAGAATAAGGGGGAGGGAGGCGGTAGTTTTCTGAAAATATGAGGAAGGGGAGGGTTAGGTTGAATAGGGTTTAATTAAAAGAAAATAAAGAAAAAATAATGATAAAATAGAACTTACCTGGGCCCTGTCGGAGTCTACCGTGGTTCTGCCGCGGTCGTGGTAGAACCACGAGCAGTGAGGTTCAGAGAGGCCATTTGACCGCGGTTTAACCGCGGTCTCGGTGGAACCGCAGTAGATGATCCTCTCTGATTCTAACGCCCACCTATTGCATTTTTTTCATTTTTTTCATTTTATAAGCTAGACTATAAGAGTTACAAATACAACAATTTCATGGGTTGCCTCCCACGTAGTACCTGATTTAACGTTGCGGCACGACTTATCTTAGTGCATTTAAGGTTCACTCAACTTTTGTGGATCATTCAAATATAGCTCGGACTTCTCATTGGGTTCGTCCATACCTATGTATAATTTTAACCGTTGACCATTGACTCTAAATGTGTGAGAGCCATCTTCAGTAGCAACCTCCATCACTCCGGATGGAAATACTTCAACACACGCGAAATGGTCCAAACTACCTTGACTTTAGCTTGCCCGAGAACAATCATAATCTTGAGTTATAAAGCAATACCTTGTCCCTAGACTTGAAACTTCATGCAATGGTATTTTGATCGTGCAACCGCTTCATTCTCTCCCTATATAACCATGTGCTTTCAAAAGCCAAATACCAGAACTCCTCTAACTCATGTAAATCATTCAAAAGCCAAATACCAGAACTCCTCTAACTCATGTAAATCATTGACTCTTGTCGTACCCGCAGCTTCCAAGTTGAGATTCTGTTGTTTCCGTGCCCACCACACTTTATGTTCAAGTTCAACCGATAAATGACAGGCCTTCCCAAACACCAACTTATATGGTGACATGTCAATTGGTGTCTTGAAAGCTGCCCTGTAAGCCCACAATGCATCATCAAGCTTCCTTGACCAGTCAGTCCTCGTAGCGTTTACTATTTTTGTAAGTACGCTTTTGATTTCACTGTTGGACACTTCAACCTTTCCACTAGTCTACGGGCGGTATGGAGTAGCCACCTTATGGCGCATATCATATTTCGCCAACAACTTCTCAAAGGCCCTGTTACAAAAATGAGTGCCCCCGTCGCTTATAATTGCATGCAGTGTCCCAAAGCGAGTGAATATGTTCTTCTTGAGAAACCTAACCACTACCTTAGCATCATTGGTGGGTAATGCTATAGCTTCCACCCATTTGGACATATAATCTATAGAAACAAGAATGCACTTATTACCTTAGGAGCTGACGAAGGGACCCATGAAATCTATCGCCCAGACATCAAATACTTCCACCTCCTGGATTGGGTTCATGTCGTGACGCCAGGAGATGCTCCTATTGCGTTGACATTCATTATAACCCTTGATCTACAAGTGAGCATCTTTAAACACCGTTGTCCAGAAAAATCAGCCTCTAGCACCTTAGCTGCTATCCTGATCCCTCCAAAATGACCACCGTACACCAAAGTGTGACAAGCCTGCAAGATAGAAGATTGCTCGATCTTGGGGATGCATCTCCGGATCATGTTATCAAGACAAATTCTAAACAAATAGGGATCATCCCAATAGTACAGTTGGCTTTCACGAAAGAATTTTTTCCTTTGGACCGATGACAGGTCGTGAGGAACAATACCATTGGCCAGGTAATTAGCATAATCTGCGTACCATGGCACTTCAAGAAGAGCGGTAGAGAGCAGCTCCTTGTCTAGAAAGTTTTCAAGAATTTCTTCACTTTCTATAACATTTTTAGCTCCTTCAAGTCATGATAAGTGATCAATGACTTGATTTTCAGTGCCCTTACGTTCACAAATTTGAAGATCGAACTCTTGTAGTAGAAACACCCAACGAATTAGGCATGGCTTAGAGTCCATCTTTTCTATTAGATATCTAAGTGCTGCATGGTCAGTGTATACGATTACCTTGGATCCTATCAGATAGGACTGGAACGTGTCAAAAGTAAATAATATGGCAAACATGTCCTTCTCCGTCACTGAGTAATTTAGCTGGGCTCCGCTTAGAATTCTACTAGCATAGTAGATTGGATGCATCAATTTTTCCTTCCACCGGCACAACACTGCCCCTATCGCATAGTCACTAGCATCACACATTAGCTTAAATGGTTTCTCTCAGTTGGGGGCAACAATGGTTGGTGTTGTGACCAGCCTTTTCTTCAACTCCTCAAAAGCTACCTTACAATCATCAGAAAATGCAAAAGGGTGATCTTTCTCTAATAACTTATAAGGGAGGTTGGCAATTTTGGAGAAGTCTTTAATGAACCTCCAATAGAAACCGGCATGTCCAGGAAAACTTCTAATGGCTTTGACTGAAGTTGGTGGAGGAAGCTTTGCTGTGACATCAACTTTTGCTCGATCAACCTCTATTACTTTGCTTGACACCCGGTGCCCCAAGACTATTCCTTCTTATACCATGAAATGGCTTTTTTCCCAGTTCAGAACTAAGTTAGTCTCGATGCACCGTTTTCAGCACCTGCGTCAGATTGACAAGACATTCCTCAAATGAATTCCCCACCACCGAGAAATCATCCATGAACACCTCTACAATATCCTCTACCATGTCAGTGAATATGGTCATCATGCACCTTTGGAATGTGGCAGGCGCATTGCATAGGCGAAATGGCATCCTCCTAAAGGCATAAATGGTGTATGGGCATGTGAAGGAGGTCCTGTCTCTATCCTCAGGGGCAATGGAGATATGATTGTACCCTGAGTATGCATCTAAGAAACAAAAGTATAACCTCCTTGCCAACCTATAAAGCATTTGATCAATGAAGGGAAGTGGGAAGTGGTCTTTACGGGTGGCTATATTCAACTTCCTGTAGTCCATGAAAATCCATCAGCCTGTGACAGTTCTTGTTGAGATTAGCTCGTTATTGTCATTCTTCACCACCGTCATGCCACCTTTTTAGGTACACACTAAATTGGGCTAACCCAGCTACAGTCAAAAATTTGAAAAATAATTCCCGCATCTAACCACTTTATTACCTCCTTCTTCACCACTTCCTTCATGTTTGGATTCAGCCTCCTCTGATGTTCCCTGGAAGGTTTGTTCCCCTCTTCCAGCAGAATCTTATGCATGCAATAAGTGGGGCTGATCCCCTTAATATGTTCCATGGTCCATCCAATGACAGTCTTGCACTCATTGAGTACCTGTATAAGCTGTTGAGCCTGCACATCTAGCAAACCAAATGAGATAATAACAACTAAAGTGGAGTTGGGACCTAGAAATTCATACCTGGGGTGGGCTAGTAATGGCTTGAGTTCCAGCTTAGGTGGTTCTTCAATGGATGGTTTTGCTGGAGGGGTCTCTCTCTTTTCTAGATGTAGTGGTTCAAACTGAAGATTTCTATCCCATGACCCTCTACCTTCCAGCGCTAACACCCGTTCCGCCAAATTTTCCCCATTTACTTCCTCTAAGTTCATCAAACATGGTGCTAGGGGATCCTTAGCCGTCAAAACCTCATCATCTGTCTTTACAATAACATCTACTGCATTAATAAGGGAGCAATTTGCGAACTCACTTAGGCACCTCATAGATTTCTGCAAATTAAATATGTCTTCATCATTTAGACTCATCTTGAGCTCCCCACTTTCACAATCAATCAATGCTCTCCCAGTGGCCAAGAATGGTCTTCCTAAGATTATCAGAATATTCTCATCCACTTTTGCAGTCTAAGATCACAAAATTAGCGGGGAACACAAATTTCCCCACCGGAATAAGCACATCATCTATGATCCCAAATTCACATTTCACAGTCATGTCAACTAGCTGCAGCAACATCAAGGTGGGTCAAGCTCTCCCAATGCCCGGCCTCTTATAAATCACGAAGGGCATAAGATTGATACTAGCCCCCAAATCACACAGTGTCCTAGTGAAGGCAAAGTTCCCTATAGTGCAAGGTATAGTAAAGCTACCTAGATCAAATAACTTTTCATCTACCGATCTAGACACCACTACACAATAAGTTTGAGTAAGCGTCACTGTGGACAAGTCTTGAATGTCTAACTTCCGGGATATCAAATCCTTTCATCATTTTAGCATACTGAAGCATCTCTTTTAAAGCATCAATAAAAGGAATGTTTACCTTGATCTGCTTGAGCATTTCAAAGAACTTCTTGTATTGCTCCTCCTTTTGGTGTTTGGCCAACCTTGTGGGAATGGAGCAGGAGGTCTCTTCTTTCCAATAACTTGGGACTTTTCCTTCACAGCTACTTGTTTGATTATTGTCTCTTCTACCGGCTCGTCTACTTTCTCGGTCTCCTGCTGCACATTGTGATTTTTAGGTGCTGTCCGGACTGTAACTTCTGTCAATCCTGTAGACTCATCCAATTTAATGGGTACTGGAATAAGTGTCTCAGCATGGAAATTACCTCGAGCTCCTTGTCCAGCATCAAGATCTCTACCATTTCTAAGACTCACCGCCATCAACTGCATTGGGACCTGATCTTTTGGGTTGGTTTGTGTATCTGCAGGTAATGTCCTTTGGGGATGATTGTTCAATCTCATAGCAATCTTGTCCACTTGCACCTTAATATTTTTAATGGTTGCATCATGTGTATCCACCTTTTCATTAATTTTGATGTTGGACCCAATAAACTGCTGCATCATAGCTTCCAGTCTTGCGAACCCATCTTCTTGTCTACCATAATGCTTATGTTGAGGTGGATGATACCTTCGCTGCTGATTGTTGAAAGCCTGTGGTCTAGGATATGGTGCCATATTGTTGGGGGGTCTCATACCTCTCATGTTTCCTGTATTGTATTGTGGCTGAGGTGGCATGTATTGTTGTTGGGCCAGCTGACCCCAATTCTGATTTACTTGTCGCTGACCCCTATAATTACCCACGTAGTTCATGTCTTCATGCTGATGATGATGTTCATGTTCTGCAATCCATGGTTTACCTATTGGTTGGCTAATGCAAGGTGTGCATACGCCCTTATTGGTTGTGTCTATAATATGCACCTGCTGCTTAACTCCTAACTCATCCACCTTTTTGGTGAGGATGCTCATCTGTGTCAAGAGAGTTGCCATATTGTCTGCCAAGTGTTAGAAGGATCAAGAGACATTGAGTGCACCACCGGAGTGATAGGTGCATTCCTGGTTGTCCATCCTGAATTTTGTGCCATTTTTCCAGCAAATTCTGGCATTCTCTCCAGGTCATGCTCAGAAACGCCTCACCTGCTAAGGCATCAACAATATTCTTCATGCTATCAGACATCCCCATATAAAACCTTTGTCCCAATATCTGTTCTGGAACACCGTAGTGAGGACACATGACCAACATTCCCTTAAACCTGCCCCATGTCTCATGTAAAGTCTCCATTGGTTTTTGCTTAAAGCTCACGATCTCATCAATTTGTTGAGCAGTTTTGTTGGGCTGGTGGAACTTGTTGTGGAATTGTTTGACTAACTCATCCCAAGTTTCTATAGAGTTGATATGGAGTGAATTAATCCATACCTGTGCAGCTCCTGTCACCAAGAAAGGAAACAACAATAGCTTGATTTCTTCCAGAGTCATATTGGGTTGCCTTTGAATTTTGCATATGGATAGGAAATTTTTCAGATACTGCTGTGGTTCTTCTACTTGTGTCCCAGAAAAGAGTCCATTATTTTGCAGGGTGGCTATATTCAACTTCCTGTAGTCCATGCAAATCCATCAGCCTGTGACAGTTCTTGTTGAGATTAGCTCGTTATTGTCATTCTTCACCACCGTCATGCCACCTTTTTAGGTACACACTAAATTGGGCTAACCCAGCTACAGTCAAAAATTGGAAAAATAATACCCGCATCTAACCACTTTATTACCTCCTTCTTCACCTCTTCCTTCATGTTTGGATTCAGCCTCCTCTGATGTTCCCTGGAAGGTTTGTTCCCCTCTTCCAGCAGAATCTTATGCATGCAATAAGTGGGGCTGATCCCCTTAATATGTTCCATGGTCCATCCAATGACAGTCTTGCACTCATTGAGTACCTGTATAAGCTGTTGAGCCTGCACATCTAGCAAACCAAATGAGATAATAACAACTAAATTGGAGTTTGGATCTAGAAATTCATACCTGGGGTGGGCTAGTAATGGCTTGAGTTCCAGCTTAGGTGGTTCTTCAATGGATGGTTTTGCTGGAGGGGTCTCTCTATTTTCTAGATGTAGTGGTTCAAACTGAAGATTTCTACCCCATGACCCTCTACCTTCCAGCGCTAACACCCGTTCCGCCAAATTTTCCCCATTTACTTCCTCTAAGTTCATCAAACATGATGCTAGGGGATCCTTAGCTGTCAAAACCTCATCATCTGTCTTTACAATATCATCTACTGCATTAATAAGGGAGCAATTTGCGAACTCACTCAGGCACCTCATAGATTTCTGCAAATTAAATATATCTTCATCATTTAGACTCATCTTGAGCTCCCCACTTTCACAATCAATCAATGCTCTCCCAGTGGCCAAGAATGGTCTTCCTAAGATTATCAGAATATTCTCATCCACTTTTGCAGTCTAAGATCACAAAATCAGCGGGGAACACAAATTTCCCCACCTGAATAAGAACATCATCTAAGATCCCAAATGCACGTTTCACAGTCATGTCAACTAGTTGCAGCAACATCAAGGTGGGTCAAGCTCTCCCAATGCCCAGCCTCTTATAAATCACGAAGGGCATAATATTGATACTAGCCCCCAAATAACACAGTGTCCTAGTGAAGGCAAAGTTCCCTATAGTGCAAGGTATAGTAAAGCTACCTAGATCAAATAACTTTTCATCTACCGATCTAGACACCACTACACAATAAGTTTGAGTAAGCGTCACTGTGGCCAAGTCTTGAATGTCTAACTTCCGAGATATCAAATCCTTTCATCATTTTAGCATACCGAAGCATCTCTTTTAAAGCATCAATAAAAGGAATGTTTACCTTGATCTGCTTGAGCATTTCAAAGAACTTCTTGTATTGCTCCTCCTTTTGGTCTTTGGCCAACCTTGTGGGAATGAAGCAGGAGGTCTCTTCTTTCCAATCACTTAGGAATTTTCCTTCACAGCTACTTGTTTGATTATTGTCTCTTCTACCGGCTCGTCTACTTTCTCGGTCTCCTGCTGCACATTGTGATTTTTAGGTGCTGTCCGGACTGTAACTTCTGTCAATCCTGTAGACTCATCCAATTTAATGGGTACTGGAATAAGTGTCTCAGTATAGAAATTACCTCGAGCTCCTTGTCCAGCATCAAGATCTCTACCATTTCTAAGACTCACCGCCATCAACTGCATTGGGACCTGATCTTTTGGGTTGGTTTGTGTATCTGCAGGTAATGTCCTTTGGGGATGATTGTTCAATGTCATAGCAATCTTGTCCACTTGCACCTTAATATTTTTAATGGTTGCATCATGTGTATCCACCTTTTCATTAATTTTGATGTTGGACCCAATAAACTGCTGCATCATAGCTTCCAGTCTTGCGAACCCATCTTCTTGTCTACCATAATGCTTATGTTGAGGTGGATGATACCTTCGCTGCTGATTGTTGAAAGCTTGTGGTCTAGGATATGGTGCCATATTGTTGGGGGGTCTCATACCTCTCATGTTTCCTGTATTGTATTATGGCTGAGGTGGCATGTATTGTTGTTGGGCTAGCTGACCCCAATTCTGATTTACTTGTCGCTGACCCCTATAATTAGCCATGTAGTTCATGTCTTCATGCTGATGATGATGTTCATGTTCTGCAATCCATGGTTTACCTATTGGTTGGCTAATGCAAGGTGTGCATACGCCCTTATTGGTTGTGTCTATAATATGTACCTGCTTCTTAACTCCTAATTCATCCACCTTTTTGGTGAGGATGCTCATCTGTGTCAAGAGAGTTGCCATATTTTCTGCCAAGTGTTAGAAGGATCAAGAGACATTGAGTGCACCACCGGAGTGATAGGTGCATTCCTGGTTGTCCATCCTGAATTTTGTGCCATTTTGTCCAGCAAATTCTGGCATTCTCTCCAGGTCATGCTCAGAAACGCCTCACCTGCTAAGGCATCAACAATATTCTTCATGCTATCAGACATCCCCATATAAAACCTTTGTCCCAACATCTGTTCTGGAACACCGTAGTGAGGACACATGACCAACATTCCCTTAAACCTGCCCCATGTCTCATGTAAAGTCTCCATTGGTTTTTGCTTAAAGCTCACGATCTCATCAATTTGTTGAGCAGTTTTGTTGGGCTGGTGGAACTTGTTGTGGAATTGTTTGACTAACTCATCCCAAGTTTCTATAGAGTTGATATGGAGTGAATTAATCCATACCTGTGCAGCTCCTGTCACCAAGAAAAGAAACAACAATAACTTGATTTCTTCCAGAGTCATATTGGGTTGCCTTTGCATTTTGCATATGGATAGGAAATTTTTCAGATACTGCTGTGGTTCTTCTACTTGTGTCCCAGAAAAGAGTCCATTATTTTGCAACAACTGTAGCATATTATTTGTAATCTGGAACTATTCAGCTTGCATAGCGGGCATAACTATGTCAGTAGCCAAATTGTCAGCAGTAGGTTGTGCCCAATCATAGAGTGCACCCTCAGGCACATGAGGTGCCTCTTCCCTAGCATTTAACCCAGCTTGCTGATTCATACCGTTTCTGTTGGGATTATTCACGTCTCCCATGCCAATTTCAAATTTTAGTGTCTGTTGGGATTTTTGAATTTATTTTTTTGCACGGTTCAATGCACATAATGTTTACTCTAGGTCTGAGATTCCTTCAAGTAGTTCTCCAGTCCTTGTAGATTTTCTAGGCATGCACCTGAGCAACCAAGTCAACAACCGTGAAATTTTCAATCAAAAGTTGGGTAGAGAGAAAACTGACTACAATAAGAATCTTGTATTTCTGTCAATGGCAATTGATTATTCCATTAACTCCCAGGCAACGGCGCCAAAATTTCATAACGCCCAACTATGCCTTCTAAAAAGGACAATGTGGTCGCAGCAAATATAACCCAAGTATTACACACGGGGTCGAATCCTCAGAGAGTTAACCTATAAACTACTATCGTCAAAACCACTAACTCTTCAAAATCAGCTTCCAGAAATATTCAAATCTCTGTTGAGTGTTTCTTAATAACTACTCTGGCAAAGACCTAAATAACTATAAAATAACTAAATATGTTGTAAACAATAATGAGAAAGACTAAGGAATGGTTTCCCCTTTTGATGGAATCCCTTCTGTTTATGCTCATACAAATATATCAATATCTCTCTATTAATCATGAACACTATTCTTATCATAAATCTCTCCCGAGTAATCACAGTAATTTGTTATTGCACTTTCCCGAGTTACACTAGCTTACTTTAATTAACATAATTCAATTTAGATTACACCCAAGGCTTTGTTATTTCTAATTCTGCCTTTAAACCCGCAATTATGAATTCCTCTAATAATCTAGGAGTGGTGTTGTTCAACAATAACAAAAATATGCATTATTTTCCAAATTATGCACACTAAATTGGCACAGCTAAATGAGGATCCTGTCAATTAACTACATCAAATACGAAGTTGAACAAATAGAAATTAACTAACAATTTGTATTCACATAAATTAGAAGTTCATCACCCAATAGGTTCCATCAAAACCATAGATAAGAATTTAGCTACTCATAACTATGGAAACAAAAGCTAGAATAGAATTAATAATGAAATTCAAAAGAAAAGAAGAAAGATGTTTGGAGAAATCTCTCACGCTAGGTTTCCTTGAAAAAGTACTCTAAAATACAATGCTTGCCTCCTTTGGGCAAATCCTAATGTTTTATATAAGGTTTAGGTCTAAAAAATCCCATTTTTACACTTAAGTCCTCCAGTTTTCCGCCTTTTGCCGTGGTTCTGCCGCGGTCACAGTAGAACTGCGGCCAAACAACCCCTCTGAATCTTCAAAGTTCTGCATCATCCTTCCACCGCGGTCGCGGTCGAACCGCAGCCAAAAAGTTCCTCTGAGTATATAGGGTTGTATGGACGTGGCTTCAATGAGAATTTGCACATTTGGCCTTTTTCTTCTTCTTTTGACTCCAAAATTGCTCCTTAGCCTTCCTTAATCATTTATTATCTACTAATCATGAAAAACACTAATAAGAGCATTTTTTCATGATATATATTATCAAAACAACATAACAATGTGATTATTTATGGCATGAGTATTGTAAAATTCACCTATTATCAATTACTGTCCAGCCTCGGCATGTCCGACCTCGGCCGATTTTCTTTGCGTACTATATTTCTCTGATCTATTTTTTTGACCCATACAATTAGTCCCGTCTCTTAGTCAAGCTCGGTTGTAACGACCCGGCCGGTCATTTTAAGAATTAACACCAGATCCCTTATTAATTGTATTTCCCATATTTGTTCTACTATTGTGAGTTTTTCAGGAGGATTTATTTGGAGTTTCAGAGAGTTTTGGGATACTTAGTCTGCAATGACCCGACTGGTCGTTTCGCATTTTTGAACCCCGTTCCCTTAAATAATAATTTCCGTACTTGCTTTAGCTAATTTATGACTTGCGGGGGTAGGTGGTTCGGAAGTAAGAAGAGTTTTGAGCAAGATTAAGCCTAGTTGCTTATTTAAGTTTCTTTAAAAATGCCAAATTTGACTTCGGTCAATATTTTGGGGAAATAGGCTCGGAATCATGATTTGGCAATTTCTGATGGTCCGCAGGAAAATATGGGACCTGGGCGTATGCCCATAATGGAATTTTGAGGTCCCTAGTCCGAGTAATGAATTTTTATGTAAAATTATTAAGTTTAAGTTTCAGAGATCTGAATAAACTAATAAATCATTGTTTTCCTAGGCATCGATAACAGATTTTAATTCTGAAACTTGGTACCAATTCGAAATATCTATTAAGACTTTTCCATAAAATTTGGTGTCAATCCGAGTAGTTTAAGGGCGTCTTGACCCGTTGAAGGAGAATTAAGAACTTGAAGTTCAACGAATTGATTCACTTGGTTTTGGGGGTTGATTCCTCGATTTAGCATTGTTTTGAGTGTTTTGAGAGTTCGAGTAGGCCCGCCTCGTGATTTCAGACATTTTGGTATGTTCGGGCAGGGCTCGGGAGCCCTGAGCATCAAATGGTCGAGGTTCAAGTGAAGTTGAAAAACTTAGGAAGATTTCATTAGTTGTTTCTGTCATAAGTGCTTCTGCGGCTCTTGGAACATAGAAGCGAGAGTGCAGAAGTGGTCGTCTATTCGTTGAAGCAGAAGGGGCCTGGCCTAGGGGAAAGCACTGAAGCGGACCCCCGACCGCAAAAGCGGTCCATCCGCCCCAGGCCCATAACCGTAGAAGCGGTGTGCTTTCCGCTTAAGCGGACTCGCAGAAGCGAGTTTGAGACCGTAGAAGCGGCCCAGGCCTCCTTGGACTTTTTTCACAATAGCGTCCCACTTTCGCATAAGAGGAACTTGCATAAGCAGGAGTCCTTCCGCAAAAGCGAAAATCATTGGGGGCTGAATCACATTTTATACGAGCTTAAGCTCATTTCTTCCATATCTCTCTCAACTCTTAGGCAATTTTGGTGATTCAAAAGAGGAGGTTTCAACATAAAATTTCGAGGTAAGTAATCCCACTCATTTTTAGTTCAAATACATAAACATTAGGTAGACTTAACACTAAATATTGGGTAAAATTAAGGGATTTGAGCTAGGCCAAGTGTTTAATGAAAACTAAGATTTTGGCAAATAATTTGCCATGTAATGAACTAGAAATCTTATATTTGTGATCCTTAGGTGATAGAGAACAACTTCCTTCGAAAAACCTTGGAATCCAAGCACGTGGGCGCGGGGTCAGAATTTAGGAAACTTGTGTTAATTGCTAGGAAATTGCTTAAATAGATAGAATTCAACCTTATAAGCCTTTATTTACTAGTTCTTACTTCGTTTGATTAGTTTGGGATTGTCCGGCTTCGAATTAACGTCTTGGGCTCATTCTTGGATATTGGGAGTGCACTTTGGAGCCAGGCGAGTCTCCTTTCTAACCTTGTAAGAGGGAATTGTCCCCATAGGATTGTTAATAAGTAATTGTTGCTAAATGCAGGGGCTACGTACGTACGAGGTGACGGGAATCCGTGCGTAGCTAATATATGATAATTGTTCGGGTAGTTTAGGAGCCACGTCATGTCTAATTGGGGAATATTTCTTGTTATAACTTGCCAATATGATCGTTATGAATTGCTAGAGACTTGAAGAAATGAAAGTTAACATATAAATTGTTGAGCGCTTGGTAGGAGTGCCCTTTTATGTAATTGAGCCTTATGTGCTTTCCTTGATATTTTGTTGATGATTATGGATTCGTGCCGCTCGACCCTCGGTAATGCACAAGTTAATTTCTGTTGGAGCAGGCTGTCGATCTCTACATGTTTGTGCATGGTTTATATGCTTACATTTGGTTATGACGTGATCGCCCATTTGATATAAAAGGAAAACTGGTAATTTAGTTAAGGCAAGAACATGAATATGACTCTTTTGTTGAACTTTTGTTATTGGAAATCTTTCATGTTGTATATCTCATTCAATTATATTATGTTATTTTGATCTAAGTAAGTATCAAGTCGACCTCTCGTCTATACTTCTTCGAGATTAGACGGGATGCTTACAAAGTACAAGTGGTTTATGTACTCATGCTACGCTTCTGTACTTATATGTATAGGATTTGAGGCAGTGGATCTAGACATTATCTGGGTGTGCAGCAGTGAGCACACTCAGGGACTTCTACGGTGAGCTGGCTTCTTCCTCATGCCGATTCGCAGCCGAAGGAGTCCTTTCTCTTATTTTTGATTTCTGTCTATTCTGATTCAGACAGTAGGATAGTGTTTTATATTTTATGTATATTCTACTGGTCGCCCATAGCTAGTGACACCAGGTTCTGGCACACACTGTAGTGGACATTTATTTTGGGATTTGTATCACTATGTTAGCACTTCATGATTTTTTACTAGCTTCATCGTTTACTCTAAAACTTTAGTATTTCTGTCTTTGGCTAAACTAAAATGAGGACTTAATCATAATTCCGCAATTCAACTGGCTTGACTGTGGTGTTACGCCATCATGACCTATTATGAAAAATGGGTCGTGACAACATGGTATCAGAATATTAGGTTCACATAGGTCTCACATGTTATAGGCAAACCTAATAGAGTCTTGTAGATCGGTACAGATAGGTCTGTATTTATCTTCGAGGGGCTATAGGGTGTTCAGACGGACTACTCTTTATTGATTTCCCAATGTGCAGTGGTCAGTGTACTAAGTTTCGTCTTCTATTTTCTCACATATGGTGAGGACCCATATCACCGACGTTCCATATCTGGGAGAAGCTACTCCCCCATTGATAGAGGCCAAAGTAGAGGCCAGGGGAAGGCATTGGCTAGTGGTAGGGGACGAGGGTGTCCTAGAGCCATTCCAATTGTGCCACCAGTAGACCCTGCTGGGGATCCCATCATTGTGGAGTAGGGCGAGGCGAGGTGCCCGCAGCTGTGCCTACTTTGGTGGATTTCATGACTACGGTAGGATTTCAGGAGGTCATGGGTCGTTTCCTTCGGTTCATGGACACTATGACTCAGGCTGGTTTATTTTTAGCAGATCCAACTACCTCATATGCAAGAGGGAGAGCGCAAACCCCTACCGCACAGGCTCCAGGTCATATAGCCGCAATTTATCATACTCCGGGGGCACTACTCATAGAGGGGGTCCAGCCAGCTACTACAGCGACACCCCAACCTAGGCCAGTTGTGAACGGCGATCCGTAGAAGTTATTAGATAGATGGACTAGGTTGCACCCTCCAGCCTTTGGGGGCGAGTGTCATGAGGACTCCCAGGATTTCATTGACATGTGCAGGGATAGACTGCACAATATTATGATATTGGAGTCACATGGAGTTGAATTCAGTACTTTTTAGCTGGAGGGCAGGGCCCGTAGATGGTGGCAGTCTTATTTTCTTAGCAGGCTAGCAAGTGCTCCTCCCCTTACTTGGGTTCGGTTCACTCAGTTGTTTCTTGATCAGTACATTCCACCCTCTGACAGGGAAGAGCTACGTCATCAGTTTGAGTATCTAGAGTAGGGTCATATGTCAGTGACCGACTATGAGGCGAGGCTATGTGAGTTATCTTGCCATGCACTCATGATACTTCCAACATATGCAGAGATAGTACAACAGGTTGTTGTAGGGTTACATCCTACTATCCGGTGGGGTATGGCTCTTGAGGTAGAGATGGGTACTAGATATCAGCTAGTACTTGAGATTGCCCGTAGGATTAAGGGTTACCGTTTAAGGGGTATAGAGCAGATGCAACAGGATAAGAGGGCCAGATTTTCAGGAGAGTTCAGAGGCGCCCCAACTAGGGGCAGAGGTCGCTTTGGGAGGGGTCAGCCTAGTAGGCCCCCAACTCCAGTACCATCACTGCTTGGTGTGCTCTAGCGCTCTCCTATTTTAGCACCATGCCAAAGAGTTCTTATCACCCACCAGCCATTCAGGGTTCATCCAATGTGTATTCAGGTCCTCCGGAGTCTTCCGATCCTTACTTCAGTGCTATACCAGAAAGTTCTTACCGTCTGCCGGCTACTCAGGCTTCTTCTAGTGGGCCTTCTGGAATTTAGGGTCAGCGACCTGGGCAGCATGCCACCGCACCACACTGTTTTGAGTGCGGGGACATAAGTTAAATGAGGAGATACTGCCCCTAGCTTAGGGGCAAGGCAGTACTGCAGGGGCAGTAGCCCATGACTCCAGCACCAGCGGTCCAGCCACCTAAAGGTGGAGAGCAGACTGGTAGAGGTTGTTCCAGGGGTAGAGGCTAGGCAGGGAGAGGTCAGGCAGCTACTACTTAGCTAGTTGGAGGACAGTCAGCCGGTGCTCCAGGTAGATCATATGCTCTCCTCGCCAGGCCAGCTGCATTGTCCTCATATGTCATCATCACAAGTATTATTTCTGTTAGTGGTAGATATGTATCAATATTATTTGATCAAGGGTCCACTTATTCATATGTATCATCTCTATTATTTCATTTCCTAGCTATTTCTCCTAAGCCTTTGGGTGTTCCTGTTCATGTGTCCACTCATGTAGGTTATTCTATGGTTGTCAACCGGGTCTACTAATCCTGTGTGGTTACTTTATTTGGTCTTGAGACTACTGCAGTCTCCTGTTGCTCGATATGATCAATTTTGAGGTTATTTTAGGCATTTATTGGTTATCTCCATATCACGCCGTTCTAGATTGCCATGCCAAGACTCTTCTCTAGTGATGCCAGGGTTTTCGAGACTGGAGTGCAGGGGCTCCACTTTGGATACACCTAGCAGGGTCATTTCCTACCTGAAGGCTCAATGCATGGTTGAGAAGGGATATTTGGCCTACTTAGCTTATGTTCGAGACACCACCACAAAGTCTTCGACGATTGATTCAGTGCCAGTAGTTCGAGCGTTCGCTTATTTTTTTCATTCTGATCTTCCTGGCATGCCTCCAGTTCGTGATATTAATTTTTGTATTTACATTGCTCCAGGAACTCAGCCTATATCTATCCCACCATACCGTACGAATCCTAAGGAACTGAAGGAGCAGTTGGAGAAGTTGCTATCTAAGGGGTTTGTTAGACCTAGTGTATCTCCTTGGGGTGCACTAGTTCTGTTTGTAAAGAAGAAGGATGGGACTATACAAATGTGCATTGATTACCGCTAGTTGAATAAAGCCACCATCAATAACAAGCATTTGTTGCACCGTATCAATGATTTGTTTAAACAACTATAGGGATCTAGGGTGTTCTCTATGATTGACCTGAGGTCGGGATATCATCAGCTGAAGATTCAGGATTCAAATGTTCCAAAGATCGCATTCAGGACTAGATATGGCCACTATGAGTTCCGGGTGTTGTCATTGGCTTGACTAATGCTCCAGTGGCATTTATGTACCTGATGAACAGGGTGTTCAGGCCCTATATTGATTCCTTTGTTATCGTCATCATTGACGATATCTTGATATACTTGCGTAGCCTGGGGAGACGAGCAATATTTGAGAGTAGTGCTTCAGACCCCGAGAGAGCAGAAGCTTTATGCGAAGTTCTCCAAGTGCGAGTTTTGGCTAGAATCAGTA